>JAKSZP010008322.1:0-77725 GCA_022478985.1 Massospora cicadina
TGAAAGTGACTCAGCCCACCGCCAAATTTTGTGATGTTGGTACTCAAGGAACAAACCCGCCCATTCCCAAACAATTCTCTGGTTAGGTCAAATTGTGGAACCCAATCCCAGCTTGTCACTACCCCAATTGACCACTATTTAATCAGTTGCATAGCACTGAGAAAATTGTTGGTCAATTTTCTTCCTTTTCCTTCAATAAAATTTTTCCAAAAAACCAAACGATTTTTATAATCTCTTCTGACCGCATCCCTGATGGTGTTTCCCTGGTGGCCTGTCAGTCCATATACCTGATGGGCTCTACCGGTAATCTTGGTCACTATGGCCCCCTCCATCATCGATTGGGTTCAGCGAGTCCAATATTTTTGGCTCTACAACCCCATTATCATTAACTTCTGGCAGCAATACATGGGAATCTTGTGGCCATATGTCCACCAATTGCAAGAGAGAATCCACCTCCTTGCTGCCCCAATTGAAATGGGCCCATATGCAAAGGATCTCATTGAGACCATCTCAGTGATCCCACCTCCTGCAGCAAGACCCCCCGGGTCAGGAGTGGGTTCAGTGTGGTTTGTCATTGGGATCATCCTTACCATTGTGCAGCACCAACAATTCGTTGTTTCCCAATGCCTGGCACCATATCAAGTCATTCAGTCAGCAATGCCTCTGGCATTCTGGCTTGCTTTTTGGGTGCTTACACATTCTGACTGGCAGGTTGGTCTAAACTTCTTCTGCCGTTTCCATGACAAAGTCCTGGGGAACGTCCCCTGGATGTTGATTGGGCCCTTTTCCCATTCCCAAGTAAGAAGGTATTGAAGAGGGTGGCTGTACCTCATTACCCAGAGCGACCTTGTCCACGTTGTAGATGAGCGCTGGGTAACAGCTCTTTCACTTTGAATTCCTCCCCTGGTGCCCACACTCACCTCAGTAGAACTGGTACAGTTAATCAGAGAAATCTGCACTGAGATCACCAAAATGAAACCAATTGACCCAAAATGAGTGGGAGTTAGCCCAATAGTCAGATTCCATGTATTTGGAAAGGGATGAAGACTGCCCCATCAGCCAGAATGCCCAACAGTTTCAATTCAGCTAATGCTATGATCAAAAAAATCAACCCCTCCTTTGAAATTGTCAGGGATCATCCCCAATGGGCAGGTAACAGCATCAGACACCATCAACGAGGGTTCAAAACTCCCTGCTGGTAAATTGGGTATTGCACATGATGGAACGCCTCTGCCAAATGAACAGCCCAGTGACTGGGCATGGGTGGGTTTGGTGTCTTAAACCCATTCCCAACCAAATGGGTCCACCCCTATGTGGGGTAGCCTTTGGGGGATTCCCGCTGCTCATTGGGTCAAATGCCATCACGCCAACCATCAGAAACGTATCTGAGCCTCAGTTCAGATGTAAGAGGTCAAACCAAAAGTGACTCAGCCTGCCACCGAATTCTTCAATGTCAGTTCCCAGTTAAATTATCTGTTCCCCATTCCTGAACAATTCGGTAGTTAGTTAAAACTTGCAGGACCTGATCCCAGCTTGTTTCCCCTCTAAATTGACCACTATTTAAGCAGTTGTATCGCACTAAGAAAATTGTTAAGTCAATTTTTCTTTCCTACTTTTTCCATTAAAAATCCTTCCCTAAAAATTTGTTTTCATGTCAAAAATTAAACCGCCTTTTCCGCCAACCCTCATGCACCCCTCAGGGTTAACGGCCATACTCATCTGGTATTTTTGTTATATGCCTATATGAGATTCTGGCTCATTGGAAGTTCTTGGTGAGATTCCTTTCCAGTTCCATATCTGTCAACCCAGCAGCAGTGCCTTTGGCATTCTGGTTTGCCATTTAAGTGCTCTAGCATCTGGGCTGGCAGGCCAGTCTAATTCTTACTTGCTGTTTTCCTGACATAAACACTAGTTAAAACTCCTACTAAACTGACCCAGAGCAGTAAGGTAAGGAGTCCCTGAAAGCTGAATAAGTTTGGGTAGGAACTAAGGCGAATATTAATGAAATAAGACGCTGCAGACTTGAAAGAATAGGCCATGGTGTAAATACCAGTTTGCGCCCAATAGTAGGGTCAGATAAGAACCTCAGACTAGGGAAAACTATCATGATATAGCTTTTATAAGGTTTTATATCATTAAAATCCCTTAAGCTATAAAAAACTTAGTCACAAAAATACTCTGAAGTTTATTGAAATTAGCTGAATATCTGAGAAAAGGCAAAAACAATAACAGTTTCTTACCAATATAAAGGAGATTTCTTGCAATAGATTGAACCAAATTAATAAGAGCTGATCCAAGCTGAAAGCTTTTGCATTTCACTAATATTAAAATTTTCTGAATTCTCCAATTTGATTATCTCTTAACTAGTAATTTTCCAGATTTGTGAACCAATTTTCTCACAATTTTAAGCCTTCTTTTGCACCATTAGCTTCAAGTCAACTGGTAAAGCAAGAACCCATTTTCAGTTAATAAACTTAAGGAAATCACTAAATATCATAAAAGTTCTGATCTTACTTAAGTAGCTTTTATGCTTAATCTTGAAAGGGCAGTTTTTATGGTTAGTGTTAAGATTTTTGCCCATATTCCCAGCCTGATAGATTACCAGGAACCGCTAGGGGAAACTTCCCTAAGGTTAAGTGAATTGGAAATCAGTTTACCTGAGTTTTGGAGGAACTACGTTTGGGGGATTTTGGGATATTCGCCTGGTCATATCCATTAAAGATCAATCTGGACAAATACTTAAGATCTCATTGAGTGGAGTTGCCAACAAAATAGGGGCATCTGATAGTGATTAACTATCAGGTGTACCAATTGGGATTAGTCAGGTTTCATCACTGACTGATTGGGAATGAATAGCAAGTTGTGAGGCGAGTGATGCCACTTGCAACTAGAAAATCAATCAGTTGGTGTGTGACCTGCCTTAATGGGTAATAAGTCCATTACCTAAGCAGGTTGCTAGCCAAATATGGTTGGTTTTCTTGGATTGAGAGAAAAACGTTAGGGACACGTTTTCTGACTCTCTCCGTTTAGGTCTTTAGGATGTCCAACGATGGAATCCTATCCAGGATGGGGAAGACCATCGCTGCTGAGATGAGGATGTTTAATTCAATGGCAATGGCTGCTGTTTTATCGAAGAGGTGTCAACCAAGGATTAGATGATTGAATCCCCACTATAAATTCCCTAGGATTACTATAATAAAAACAGATAATTAGATCATATTACAGATATATAGTTCTAAGTTGTTCATCCAGTATATAGTTTAAATAGTAAACTATAATCAGCTTTTAAGTTGTGCTATTCTTCTTAAGGATATTATTGCTGTGTGCAATAATTGGGAGACTCTTAGTAAAAAGATTAAAGATCTGAGCGGGGATCTAGATAAGAAGGAGACAAAATTTGTGATTGCTGCTGACTGTGTATCGGATCAAAGAGACTGTCACCAGGGAATCAAAGCAAAGATCATGTTGGATAGAATGAGGGAACAAATCCCTACAATCACAACATCACAAGTATCTAATTGGGAATACTGACTGAGCATTGGGCCAAGATCTAAGAATTCATACTCACTTATAGATAATAGTCGTCATACTATTATCTATCAATAATCCATTATATTATACAACTTGAGAAGTGCACTATAAAAACTGAACCTGTGCAGTAAAAAGGTTACTAGGGTTGTTGCCGATAATAACCCTTAAGTAAATTTTTACAAGTTGGTGCTTACTACAGGGGTAGTTGAAGTGAAGAATTTATAAGAATGTTGTACAAAGATGCGTTATGCAAACTGTGGACCAAGTTAGCCACTGTGAACCAGAATGCCTTAAACTTAGCAGACCATCAGGAATTCTCAGCCTTGGAAGAACAAGTCGCCAAGGTGGAGAAAGGGATAGATAATGTTGCAAGCTTTGGGAACGAGTTACTTGGGAAAGTAACTTCATTGAAGAAGAAAGAAGAGAACCTCATTCGAGAGGTCTTATACCTGAAAACAGAGTGAGAAGTGGATCACATTCATATAAAAAAAATTCAGTGCAGATATAGAGCTATTAATCAAACAGGTTGAGGAACTTAAAGCTCACAAATGTGCTTGTGAGCCTGATATGGCAAGCAATGCTGAATAAAGAAGTCCTCACATGATACTTGGGAAGTTGAATACCCAAAGGAACATGACACCCACTTTTGATGGCATTTTGGAAATGATGCCCAAAGTCACTCCTCAAGTTAGCCATGTGGCCAAAGTGAGAGAATCAGTCATAGATAACTCATAGGAATTTAAGACAACGCTGAAATTGCCAACGTTCCATCAGGATAATGCCCCCACATTTTTCTGACTGTTTGACATGACCATCTATGGCTACAGGGACCGTCAAAAGGCGTTGACAATCATGAATTGCCTAGACACCAACTGTCAGAACTTAATGTTACCTCACCTGGAGGGGGACATCTGGTCATATGCTGAGGCAAAGGCGGCCATCATGAAAGAGTTCAGGAGTCCAATGCACAAGTTGAAGCGCAAAAAGGAATTTATGGGAATCCAGTTCCATAAAGCAGAGTCTCTAGCTAGCTTCTCAAATCAGTTTTACCAGGAGTCACAGATCCTGGTCGGAGCAAAAGTATTGAATGACTTTGATGCCAGAATCGCCTTGCAAGTGGCCTTTTGTCCCTATTGCGATCTGTATTGCATGATGTATTCCATGTTTGCAATGGAAATAACTACCTCACAAATGGTAGATAATTTTTAGATTTTGGGAGTGACATTTGATTCCCCAAATAAAAGCTTCAAATTTAATCTGGTATGCAATCTGAATCCCACGAATGGAAACAAGTAAGCTAAAGAGATGACCAATCAAACCGTGCTGGAAAATAAGCCTGAATATTTTATTGGTTGAATAAGAAGAAAAAGTATGGTTTCAACTGGGTGGTGATTGACTACCAAAAGCTGAATAAATTTATGAAGAAGGATTCATATCCCCTAACAAGGATCAACAATGTACTAGATTGATTGGGAGAAGTGAGGTTTTTCTCCACAATAGATCTGATCTCAGGATATTGGCAGATTGACTTGCCAAAAGAAGACAAGGAAAAATGCCAATTAATACCGCAAAGGGGCTATACCAATGAGGATGCCCCAGGGTCTATGTGATGCGCTTGCAACGTTTCAAAGGGCCATGAATGTGATATTGAGCGGCTTAAAGTTGTCATGAATCCTGGTATACCTGGACGATATAAACGTGTTCAGTAGGACGTTTAATGATCATCTACACCACTTGGAAGAAGTATTCAAGTGAATGTCCGTGGCTAACCTGAAGAATAAGCTGAGGAAGTGCCACTTCTTTATGAAAGAGTTGGAACATCTGAGATTTATAATCAACTCCAGTGGATTGCAGCTGCAAACCCAGAAGATAGAAGCCATAGAACGGATGGATGTGCTGAAGAGTGTCTGAGATATCCAAGTGTTCCTTGGGATGGTCAGATACTATAGAAGATTTATTCAGGACTTCGCCTAAATAACTGAGCATTTATTCCATTTATTGAGGGATCTGAAAAAGGATTCATGTGGAATGAAGAGGCTCAGGACTCCTTTGATGAGCTACGTTGGTATTTAATAGATTTTCCAATTCTGAAATATCCAAATTTTGTTTGGGATTTTATTATCAAACTGATGATTCGTTGATGGCAATCAGCACCATATTAAGCCAAGTAGATAAACTTGGGGACGAATATCCGGTGGCATATGTGAGCTGGACAGTCTCAGCTGCTGAGAGGAACTATACCGTGACTGAGCATGAATGCCTTGCGGTCATTTATGTATGTAAGCAGTTTTAGGTGTACATCCACAGAACTCACTTTAAGGTGGTGACAGACCACTCTTCATTGCTTTGGGTTCACAATTTGAGAGAGCCAGAATTGACAACTGGCCTGACGGGCACTTAAGCTTCAGGCTTATGATTATGAGATTTTCCACCAAGTGGGGGCTTCTTATCAGAATGCGGATGGCTTATTGCAGTTACCAATGGTTCAGATGATATACCCGCAGGTGGATGAGCTATTCCAGAGAATGGTTGACAGAAAAATTGGGGACGAGCCCCAAGAAATCTAAGGTGAACTTTGGAAATGATGGATAACACCAAGACTATGGATTGACAAGTGTTTAATATGATCAATGGGAAGAATTTATTATTCCCAAAGCCATCGGAAAGAGCAGCTATAGTGCAAGCAGCTCACAAGGCTGTTAGGCATGGAAGCCTGAAGAAAACAACTGATCATATTCACTAGTACTATCACTGGGAATCCACCAAATACAATGTCATGAATTATCTAGCTTGTTGTGCGGAGCGCCAGATGCACAAACCACATAATAATACAACTGGATACTAACTGGTCCGCCCTGGATTTGCCTGGCACATGGTGTCCATTGATGTGATGGGACCACTGACGATGAGCACAGGGGGGAATCAAGTACATTATAGTAACCATCGACCTTCTGACAAGATGGGTCGAGACAAAGGCTCTAACAAAAGTAGACGCTACCAGTACTGCAAGATTCATCCTGGATCAAGTAGTATACCAACATGGATGCCCACAGTTCCTGCTTATCAATAATGGGACAAACTTCACATCTCATGTGATCCCAAGATTGAATGAGATATTGAGGATCAGAAGTTGTGTCAGTACCTTACCAGCTGGAAATGAACAGAATGGTAGAAAGGGTGAATGGAACGCTGGCCACGACGCTGAGGAAGCTGGTTGAAGGAAGAACTTCTGCATGGAGAATGTACCTGAGTTAAGTGACGTTTACCTACAATATTAGTCATCACATCAATTGGAAAGATGTCATTTGAGCTGTTGTATGGAAGAAAGGCCACGTTGCCGCCAATTTTATACTCAGTGGTGGAACCTACATCGAGGATGAGTACCTTACAGTACCTGTACCGACTGACAAATATCCTGATTGATATTTAATCACAAGCATTTGATACTATGTTGAAGAAAAGGATATGAGTGAAATTGATGGACAATAAGAACTGACTGGCCCTAGAGAATATAAAATAGGTGAAAGAGTAGCCTATTGTGATATGCATGGTTTCAGAAGAAGAAACAAATTAAATGCATTATGGTTGGGTCTGTTTATGTGATTGCCAAGATGGCGACTGATGACTACTCCATCAAGAATCTCTTGGATGGAAAGGTTGTGAATAGAGTCCATGCTAAGTATCTGAAGCAATGGATCAATGAAAAAATAAAAGAGTTCCTGAAGGACTGATGAACCATTAGGTTGGTCATATCCTGATGTTTAGGTCAAGTCTCAAAACAGGACCTCTGAACCAATCTAGATGGTTAAGTCCAAAAAAAGGATCTCTGAACCATATAAAACTGGTAGGTTTAAGTACCCAAGACTCAGTTTGGAAAAAAAATAAAAAGATGGACCACTAAACCAAAACAAGGTCAAGTCCCATGGAAAAAAGAAGAATGAAAAAATTGATAAAAGATATTAAAAAAAGATTATAAACCGCATAGTAAAAAACCAATATAATTTTATAAATTTTATTTTTATTAATTGTCCTTGATACAGGGATGATTCTGCTTATGTCGCTTCTTGGGGGAGTGAGGATGGATTGTGGTAGGAATGAACAGCCCATCGAAATTGATGTGAGATAGGATGCTAGCGAGGGCTAGCCCTACACAAAACCATGTCTTTGAGCATATGCAGAGCCCTGTGAGAAAGTGATTAGGAGAAGGGAAATTGAGATGTTGGATGAAGTCAATTGCAAAACCCTAGAGTGGGGAGGAAAGCAAAAGTATAAGAAGAGGCAATCAGCGAATAACCACAAGTAATCCCAATATGGTACTGGAGCCAGAGGATTGGTCTTGAGTGCCTGATGTTGGGCTTCATCAAGAACACCGGACATATGGGCCAGCAGTGAACAAGGGATGCTTGACAGGGGTTGCCAAATCATGCCCCCTATCAAAGCCATCAGTGGAAGATACCAATAAAAAAGTGCCAACAAAGAGTTAGTTGTGCAGGGAGCATATGGCATCCTGCAAGTGATGACTATGGGCTTCTCAGAAGCTGAAGCTGAAGGAACGGTGAAACCTGGGAGAGGCTGGAAGCTTCATAGACCAACTTCAAAGAGCTTGGCTGGTAAAGCAAAGAGCATAAATGGTGGTATCCTGATCTAGGATGGTATCAAGACCACAGGGATTCAGTGCTAGGGACAAAGTCTCGGTGACTTGGGCCCAGAGTTCAGCTTAGGAAGCTCAAAATGAATACGGTTACTGAAGGTGAGCTCAATAGCAAGACAGCGGGTTTGTAGTATTGTCTGAGTTGGAAGAGGAACTCAGGAAGCAATTCTGACCTGGCAAGGGAAGAGTGATCAAGAGCAAATGGCATAATCTACAGAGCATCTATGATAATGGTCAGTACATCAGAAAAAAGAGCCAAATCCAGGAGAGTTTTAAAATCCAACTCTAGAATTGACAACAAAGAAAGAATTGGCCTAGAGTTTTTGAAACAATAGCAAGCCTGGTTCTGGAGGGATTAGTTTATTGTTTCCAGTAATTTGATGGAAGGACTAGTCGCTGGTGCCAGACTAAGCATGTGAGTGATGGAAGGACCATAGAAGAGGTTCCGTCATGCATACCAACTCATCTGCTGGAAGAGCCGGAGGTCTTGATAAGACAAATTATTCAGAAGCTGCTGGTATTGTAACTCAGAATTTGACATATGAGCTGGATAATAGAGGGGGATGTTGGACTTATATGGAAGTTGACATTATGCACTCTACAATCCATTAAGCTCCAATTTTGGAGAAATTAATCTCAAAAGTAATGAGATAAGCTTTCCAAGAGAAGAATTAGGATTGACTTAAGCCAAGAGGTTATTAGAGAAATAACAAGGGCGAATAAAAATAAGTATTCTTAATTGAGCCATGAAACAAACATCAACTGCAAGAGTCTCCTGTCTAGGATGAGGAGAAAATCAGAAAATCAAGGACGCTGGACCAAGAATCCTGAATATGACAGTGGGTCATATACCCTGATGGGGGAAACTGGATCCCAGGACTATTATCATCATGAGTAAATCAATCAGCCTGGCACAACAGTAGAATGTGGACTGCTCTCTGAGAAGGCGGTAGCGAGGAAGAAGTGAAAGAGCGCCATATGCTAAAGTTCATCCTGAGCAGCGTTGAGTATTAATGAGTGTACTCCGCTTGAACCAATGATAGTACTCAACCAAGTGTCCATAGCAGTGTTCTCATGCCTCAGTCCTTTTCTCGCTGGAAATCTAGGCAAGAGGGGGATGTGTTGGGATTTTTGCCCATATTCCCAGCCTGTTAGATACCAGGAATCGCTAGGGGATAATTCCCTAAGGCGAAGTGAATTGGAAATCAGTTGGCCCAAGTTTTGGAGTAACTATGTTTGGGGGATTTTGGGATATTTTCCTGGTTGTATCCGTCAGGAATCGATCTGGATGAATACTTAAGATATCAATGGGAGGAGTTGCTGATAAAATAGGGACATCTGATAGTGATTAACTATCAGGTGTACTTATTAGGATTGGTTGTGTTTCATCAATGACTGATTGGGAATTAATAGAAAGTTGTGAGGCGAGTAATGCGACCTACAACTAGAGAATCAACTAGTTGGTGCAAGACCTGCCTTAATGGGTAATAAGTTCCATTACTTAAGCAGGTTGCTAGCCAAATATGGTTGGGTCACTTGGATTGAGAGAAAAACGTTAGGGACACGTTTTACAACTCTTTCCAATTAGGTCTCAAGGATGTACAACGATGGAATACTAGCCAGGATGGGGAAGATCATCGCTGCTAAGATGAGGATGGTTGATTCAATGGCAATGGCTGCTGTTTTATCGAAGAGGTGTCAACCAAGGATTAGATGACTGAATCCCCACTATAAATTCCCTAGGATTACTATAAATAAAAACAGATAATTAGATCATATTACAGATATATAGTTCTAAGTTGTTCATCCAGTATATAGTTTAGATAATAAACTATCATCAGCTTTTAAGTTGTGCTATTCTTCTTAAGGATATTATTGCTGTGTGCAATAATTGGGAGACTCTTAGTAAAAAGATTAAAGATATGAGCGGGGATCTAGAGAAGAAGGGAGACAAAATTTGGGATTGCTGCTGACTGTGTATTGGATCAAAGAGACTGTCACCAGGGAATCAAAGCAAAGATCATGTTGGATAGAATGAGGGAACAAATCTCTACAATCACAACATCACAAGTATTTAATTGGGTATACTGACTGAGCATTGGTCCAAGATCTAAGAATTCATACTCAACTACAGATAATAGTCGTCATACTATTATTGATCAATAACATATTATATTATATTATACAATGTGACGAAGTGCACAAGAAAACCAAACCTGTGCAGTAAAAAGATTACTAGGGTTGTTTCTAATAATAACCATTAAGTAAATTTTTACAGTTAGTGTTATCATTTTGAGGACTGATTGTGCAAATAAGGCTGAGCTGGATGAGGCCAAGAGACCAAGTTGGTGATCCTACCTGACCTGAAGAATACCCTGAACCAACTCTGGGTAAGGAAAAAATATGCCAAGTTGGTTCTGGGGGTGCACATGAAGGTCATATGAGCATTAAATGAACATCATTGAAATGCATCAGCTATTTTTAGAACTATAATGGGTTATTACACTTTACCAGAGAATGAGGCTTTGAGTCCTATTTGTTTTACAACTGTTAATATTAGCGCTGGGCATCAGATTTAAAGAAATCAGTTCAATATACACCAAAATAAAAGGTATTTTTTGAAGACAGTACTTTGACCAATACTTAACAAAAGATACTGTAGTTACAGCAATAAAGATTTTATTATAAAATAAGTGAGTATACTGTAGATTCTAGTACTGATAGTGACTCACAGGCTCACTCAAGTAATCCTTTAGATAAGCTCTCACAGCTTCTTCAGGAAAGATCCCCTTGAAATTGGCTACCCTCTTTAGATATTCTCTCACTACCAGAGTTCACATTGGTGTTTTCCATGTTAACTAAGAAGCACTATAAAGATGGTAGACTAAAATAGTGATATCCAAATTGGGCCAGAAGTTGAATATTTAGAGCTAAAAGCATTTCCATGAAAAGATACAATATGTCAGATATAGTCTAATTACTGGTGGACGGCCATATTAAAGGTAAGGAACCCTAAAACCAAATATCTTATGCTGACATGGAGCAACGTAGAATAGCATGCTAAAATAAAATAAGAGGCAATATAGTAATTGAGGCCATGGTATTGATGACCTATAAATCAAGGTAATGAAATTAGTGCCAGCAGGTTAGGGATTTGATTACTAGCAAATAAATACCTTAGGCTACTACATATAAAAGCATGGTACGCGGGCTGAACTAATTACTAGGCACCAATTGAATTTATCTACATAGTAGATAACTATAAATTAAGTTAATAAAGTAAAATAACCCAGATAGCTGATCAAAACAGATAAAATTTCCCCCAATTTCTAAACTTTTGGGAAGCAAAGATGTGAGGTGGTCAACTAATCAATTGAAAACTTGGGGCCTTTGGCCAGAACACTACTGATACACTCAAAAATTCAGCACAAACAAATAATATGGTTACCTTTAATAGGATTCTTCAGAGTGTGGGAATCCATGGATGTCTTATTGATCTCAAAAGGACCCTTCCATATATGTTCCAGCTTGCTAGTTCTTTCAAACCCAAAACAATAATACAAAATGAATTCCCCTACAATAAAGTTGGGTAATGGCAACCAGTTTGCATGATCCTGTTCATGAGATCATTTTTTTTATCCAGTATAATAGATATGCAGCACTTTGTAGTTAAATTGAAGTCTGCGCCAGAATTCCAAATATTTACAAAAAAGTCTTATAGCCTTGATTAACACAAGATATAAAATTGAGATAAGCACCGGTTGCTTCCCATAAAGCAAATGGGGAATACCCCATGGCCAAAATGATAAAATATATTATAAGCAATAATGGCGTAAGGCAAGAAAAAGTTTTAGATGGATGCCTTTGACATAATTATCTTATGTGAAATTCCAACTAGGGTACCATTTACTCATTCCATGGTCCCATTGGTCTCAGGGTAATAGGGCTAAGATAATATCCCATGTAAACCAATTAAGTCCTTAAGCTTCAAAAGATCTGGGATGTAAATTTAGTCTCATTATTTGTCAACAGAAATTGTGGACATCCATGCCTATAGATAATATCTTATAAGATGAACTTAGCCGTCATTGTGGCGCCTAAGTCCTAGATTTCTTTGCCCTCCAAACACTCAGTGAGGTGATCAATGACCAGAAAGATATAAAAAATTTCCCAGACATATTGGCCGAGGGCCCATAACGTTGTTAGTAATGCTGTGCCAAGCAAAGTTTGGTCTAATCAGCTGATAGGAGGTGGCTTTCCAGTAGGGCCTGTCCACCTAGCATCCCTTACAACAACTGAGGGTCTCATATATAACAAAATTCATAGGTTTTCAATAGTGGTTCTTTTTAATAACTCTATCACTTTCTTGAAACCGCTGTGCCCCATCACATTTTGGGCTGATAATATTGTCAGTTAGCTCCATTGGTTGTGGTATTTAATATTGGTAATTGTTTAATACTTTACTTTTTTTTCTTTCTCGTAACAATCACTTTAGTTACTACAATTCAATTTGAACAGCAAATTTGGATAATCACACACAGGAAAGATGAGCGACTTTATCAATAAAAATAATACAACATGGGTGAGCGTCACGGAGAGCGGTGTGCTTAACGGTGCAACTAAGGGCAAGAAACGCCCTGGAGGGGGACCAGGAACCCAATCTGCAAAGAAATCGCAAACTCAGACACCATCTGGGTTTATGGTATTCACTGTAAAGTATGCACAATATATGTACTTTCTTTTCAATTTAACCCTTATCAAAGGTGGAACATGGGATCAGACTCTTCCTTGGGGATGAGTCATCGACCCTGTGGGAGAAAACATGTGAGGCACAGCCCTCACTTTTCCCTCACGCGGTGTACGTAGCCACCAACAACATGGGCCGCGGCTGGATCAATATTGGTTTTGAAACAGCCGATGAAGCTGATGCTGCAGCAAAAGCCTGTGTGGAAATTGCCCTCCCCAAGGGCAAAAAAATTGTGCGCACCGCGCACACCAGATGGAACAAAGTAAAACTTTGTTCATCTCTTTTGACTTGCTCTCCACCAACCTTCCTCATAAGGTAATTGAGGAGGAGCTCTGCAAAGGTCTCGTGGCCTATGGAGAAATTCAGCAACTCAAATTACAGCGATTTCACCTGATGTTGAACCTGTGCACAGGAAAGGCAATGGCTGTGATCTACCTACTCCCCAAGGTGGCCATGGACCTCACAAGAATTCCCTGTACAGCAGAATTTCACTTTGAAGATGGGGGCCAGTCAGCCACATTCTGAGTTACACCGGAACGCGCGCTGCCTATTTGCAACCACTGTGGCTCACTGGGCCACAAGGAACACGCATGCCCTGTGAAAGAGGGCTTAAAGGAAAATGATTATTGTGAGGAAGCGATGGACGAAGATAATGAAAACTTCACCAAAATGACTGATGGTCACCACCCATTCCGCTGGGGTGAAGATGGACTATACTCCATCGTGGACTCAGTTACAAGCAAATAACGTTTAGTGGCACAAAAAGCCCACAAGTGAGCAGCGGCCAAAGTGGTGGCACACGTGGAATCTGCCATTAACCCTGGATAAATTTTGGATATTTCAGATATTCACTGAACCAACCAATCAGAATAATATGTATAGTTAGAAAATTTTCAAAGTAACCTAACTGAGTCACAAAGCGACATCAGTCATGCACATATTGAGGAACAATGCAACCACAATTTAGGCGAAAATGCGGTGCACAATTCACCAAAGTCGAACCTCAAAAATATAAAATCCAATCAACAATCTGCATCAAATCAACACAAGACCTGTGCGGGAAAAGTTGACGCAAATGCAAAAATTGCAATTCCATTGAATCATTGTTCAGATCAAAGGGAACCAACAATGGCAGTGAAAGAGTTGGAGTACAGATGTGGACCATGGCCAAAATGAGCCACGGTGGGATAGGGCTGAATGGCCCTCCCAACTGCTCCTGAGGCGCCATGGGCACCTCAGTGTCATTAGGGATGCTAAACATCGTAGGAGCCAGGGCTCATACGTCCCAAGTTAAAAAGCTGGAACTCTGAAAAAACCTCTTGTAGGCTTTTGGCATCAAGAAACCCACTGTTTACAAGGGGAAGAAGGATCCTGGTCAACCAGGGTCGCACTATCACAATCAGTATAGACGTCTCACTGTGGGGTGATCATCCAAAGCGACAAAAAAATTAAAATTACAATTTTGTCATCACACTTGCACGGTTGAGTCCTGGTAGTAACAATCACATGCCAAGAGGAAATAATTTGATAGCATGTATCTATGCACCGTGCACTGCAACTGAGAGAAAACAGTTTTTTGAAAACATTTCTACTCTCACCCTCCCACCAGATACCATTATGTTAGGCGATTTCAACTGCTGGGATAACCCTGATATGGATTGATGGCCTAATCCAGGGGATACCCACCTGGACACATTGAATTATGCACAATGAAAGAATCTCTTTGCTTACAGGATGCTCTTCCTCCCAATTCACCAATCCTTCCCCACATGACAAGACCCAACATACGCGAGGGAGCGCTCATATTGATGAGTCGCATTGACCACATCCTCATCCCGCAATCTCACCGCTCAAGAAACTCCAAATTAAAAACAAAAAGGATCAATTTTTCTGACCACTGATTAGTTACGGTGAAGTTAGCGTCAACCCAATCCCACACACAGGTGTCGCCTTAGAGAAAGCTTTACCTGGAAGTTATAAAATTGCCCAAGATATCTGACTGGGTCAAAAACAAGGCTATGAACCCAGAATTCACAGCCCCATTCACTTCAGATCCCATCGAAACATGGGAAAAATTCAAAAAGGATTTAATCAACAAAATCTGACATAATGCATCACATAAGTACACCGCGGACACAGCCACAATCAAGAGTACCTTGGCGGAACTAGACCACCTGGAGATAGATACTCTGAGATCTGGCTATAGCCCTAATTGGGGATGCAAATGGGAAGAAATATCTGCCCAACTTAACAATCTCATCTTTGAACACCAACACAGAATCAAAGTATTGAACAAAGGTAAGTTCATAAAGGAAGGCAAAACCTGCTTGACATACTTTTTCCACCAATTTCACTCCCGTGGAAACCAGCCCGCATGCACACAGGTCCACAAGACCAACGGCACTGTGGCAACTGACCCTGAGGAGGTCAAGGCAGAAGTACACCGCTATTACACCGAATTATATCGTGATATGCCAACAGATCCACAAAAAATTAAATAATTTATTCAAACTGCCAAAATAAAAAGTACACCACCAAATTACAATATACTATCCCTTATTACACAGGAGGAGCTTTGGGAAAAAAATTCGCGGTGCACCACGTAGGAAATGCCCAGGGCCTGATGGGCTACCCTACAAATTTTACAAAAAATATTTTCACCAAATCGCCCCCCTCCTATTGGCGTCTATGAACCAGAGCTTGTTGGAAACACGCCTATTACCAGGAGGCCATGAATCCTACGTTATAACCTTGTATAAAAAGGGTGACAAGTTGGACCTGGCCAACTGGCGCCCAATTGCACTCTCCAACACTGACACAAAAATTCTAACAAAAATTCTAGCAGCTAGATTAGGCGCAATTGCATCTGACGTCCTATCACCCAACCAGTTTGGGTTTAAACCAGGGCGTTCAATCTGGGACAACATTCACCCTGTTACAAACATTTGCCAATCCAAAGCAACTGGTGCCCTGGTCTTCTTGGATCAGGAAAAGGCGTATGATCGTGTTAGCTGGCCATACCTAAAAGAATGTCTACATGCCTTCAAACTCCCACCAAGGTTCATAAAATGGGCGATGCTCCTAACAGATTCTGCAACCATGGCTGTATGCGGCCTTGGATTCCTAACAAACAATATCAAACCACACAGAGGGCTCAAACAAGGGGATCCCCTCATCCCACTGCTATACAATTTCAGCTTTGACCTGCTCCTCCGAGTAACTGACTCACGTCTCATGGGGGTAACCGCACAAGGACAACCAACAGTCAAGATACTGGCCTTTGCAGATGACTGCATAGCAGGTATAGCAAACAATGAAGATGCCCGACATCTGGAACACACTCTAGAGGAATACTCAAAGGTGAGCAATGCATCGCTCAACAAAAGAAAGACAGAAATCATCCTCTTAGGCAAATACACAAACAACTGGGCCACAACATCATAACTTCATACCAACACATAAAGAAAAAACCCAATCATTTTATCCTTTGCAACACCTCCGACCACCACTCCTGTCTGACACCTTGAAATCTGGCTAGAATCAGGGGGATATGATAATGAGACAATGGAAAGTAACCTTTTACAACGGGTATCCAAATGCGTCGCCTCCCTCAAGGGAAGAACCCCAGGATTAACAGGACGAGTTACAGTTGCTAACTCGCTCATCCTCCCAATACTGTGGTACCAGGCCCACGCGATCGCCTTCTCACCTACCTTTATAACCTTGATCCGCGCGCTCATCCAGGGCTGGCTGTGGCCTGGCTCTCACCCTCCTATACGGATGGAAACACTATGTGGCCCACGCTCAAGTGGAGGTATGGGACTAATAGATTTTGAGAGCCACGCCAATCACATCCTAGGTACCTGGATAAAGGAAGTCCTTGCTCCAGACCTCCTGCAACAACATTGGTCCAGAGCAGCAAGGACTAACTTTGCACAGGCGCTCAAATTAACCAACCCACATAGTCCACCCAGACTACTTTCATACCTTGCCAAGCACCCTACTGCAACGGGTCCGCATGGAACCTCCCCTCATTTCAAACATATCCTCCAAACTATCCGCTGTATGGGATGGACCATAGAGAACATGAGTACTATACAGGGAAGGGGACGACCCAGCCCCCAATTCAAATTAAGAAACCCAGAAAACCACCCCCAGAGAGATATGCTCGCAACAACCCCAAGAATAGCTAGGATAGAATACCTAGATATGTTGGACATTCCCTATGATTTAACCACACAGAAGGCAATGTGGAAAATGACTCACCACCCACTCCTACAGCCGAGGATAAGAGCAAACACCTGGCGCTGTCTGAGAAGGACCTATAGGACGGCGGACCATTCTAACTCCCTCCACAAAACATGTGCAGTATGTGGAGGGGAGGGATCCCTACATCAACGCCTAGAAACATGCCCCCCAACCAAAGCTATATGGCAGGAAGTCGCACGCCTGCTTAAGGTCCAAAACGAACAGGAATTCTCAATATCAAAGAGCATCTTCGCGCACATCGATGAATCCCCCCCTTGGTTTGGGACCATCTAGTACTAAAAAAAAAGAGCATCTTCGCGCTCTAGATCGAGTCACCAATCCCATCTACCCTCCATTCCCTAATAATACCCATTGCAATGTGGACAATACACACAATTGCATTAGATGCATTCAAGGGCACGGTTCCAACCATTCATGGGATTATTAACAGATTCCATGTCCACTTACTGGAGCACTTCCAAGCCTGGCTCTATGGATATATGAGACCAAGGCAAAAAGCGCTCATAGAATCATGGTTCCCACTCTGGTTCCTCCACACAGACCCTTTCCTTCACACCTGCTCCATAGCAGGGGAAACCCCCTCAGAGTAGTGCACCAACCCCCCCATACCTGGCAGTCACGCTGGCAACAGGGTAACTTGAGTACCCTGGGGAGCCCAATTTTATATTTGTCAGTTATTTCCTTAGTTTTACGTATATTTGGTAATGTCCATCCCCTGGTCAGCTTACCTCAGTTAAATAAAAAAATTGTTTAATACTCTATAAAACTTTCCATTTTAAGCACCCGTGTTCTTCCATATATCTATAAGGAGAGTGTCTATAACTCTCCTGTTCTCAACGTGGTAGTGCTTGGTGCACAGGTCCAACACCAGAGAACTAACTGTTAATACAAAAGGTACTAGAGCCCAGCAGAGGGTGCTGGAGCAATAATAACTCAAGTAAAGGAGTGCAATCATTATAAAAGATATCCAACCAAAAGCAACGCGGTGCACAAAAGGGAAAGGGGTAAGTGTCCCAGGTTGGAGGGAACCTTGGCGAACCAACAGTGCACTAGGGGCTAACCAAATCATATGTAAATGGTATGGTATTAGTAGCGCGAGACCTCCTCAAAGAGGTCCACACACAGGATCATCAGAGGTAACAAAATAAAACGGGAAAAATGGGGAAGTTTATTGGGAAAGTTGACTAACAAAGAATATTGGTCAAGGAAATCAAATTTAAACTTTGTCAGGGTAATTTGGGGTCTGCCAAAGCGGTCCCAAGCACTAATTTATCAATAGGCAAACATTCCCATCTGAATCGGTAGAATACACCAAAATGGACTTCACTTGTTTAATAGATTGAAGTTATATCTGAACCAAATGCATAGTTTTGTAAACGGAAAAGGTTCAAAACCCCATTCCTCAATAAACTGAATCAAACCATCATTGTTAATATAATAAATCGTCCATTTTGATGCCTGAGCCTTTGAAAGGGGCTGGGCGTTATGCACCTCACTAGTACCAACCTGGGCATATATGGCTTGTACCCAGCGTTGGTCTAATGTTTGCTTGAGGTCATGGAGAGCCTGAAGCTTCACCTTCTGGGCCTCCTGCCGCCCAGCCTTATACTTGGGGTTGGTGCCCACTATCATATCCATCCACCATGACATTGCCCTCTCCTCCTGAAGGGGCTCAACCCCCTTCAGGGGCTTGCGCAAGAGAAAAGCTCTCGCGGGCTGGGGCCAACTTCATAGCGGCAAAAGTTGGTTTGGGTTGAGATCCAGCGGCCTGGGGGAAAAGCTTATGGAAGTCTTCAATCAGATATTGGGCATGCACACAGTCACACGCTGAGACCCAACTGTTCTCTGCAGCATCAAAACTCTTCCAAGATACCAGGTACTCAAGTATTTTTTTAACATGGCGGGAGGCTACTATTTCATCCACTTCCCATTATGGCACACCATCCACGAGATAGGCCTCAGGAGTCTCTGATGGGGGCCCTCAAAAAACGTCAATTTTCTCTCATGAAAGACAGAGAAGATCCAAAACAATGAGGGAAGATCCAACTGGTATGAGGCATGGCCCACCTTTCTAACAACGCGGTAAGGGCCAATCCTATTTGGTCCCAGCTTCTTGCATGGCTGCTTGATAGGGATGTTTTGAGCATCAAGCATCACGAGATTCCCTTCCTTATACGCTGGACTCACTTGGCACTTACCATCAGAGTTCTCCTTATAAACTTGCATTGCCGCCTCCAAACTTGTGGAAACCCCCTGATGGACCTTCTTGATAGTCTTGGAAAAGTCCACCACCACTTCAAATTTAGATCCAAAGATAGGCTCCATGTTTAAGGCGGGGTTAAAGACATGGTGGCAAAAAAGGGAAACTACTGATTGAAGAATGCAAAGTGTTGTTATAACTAAATTGGGCCATAGGAAGGTGAGAAACCCAATGTGAATGATCCGCGGAAGTGTAACACCACAGAAACTGTTCCAAGAACTGGTTCAATTGTTCAGTCTGCCCATCTGATTGGGGGTGATAGGCAGTTGAATGGCAGGGGCGAATCTGAAGAGTCTTGCACAACTCTTCCCAAAAAGATGGAGGTAATTTAGAGTCCCCAGTCACTGATAATTTTTTGAGGAACCCCATGGAGTGCAAACGCATGAGTGACAAAGAGACTAAACATCTCAGCCGCGTTTTTTGTTGTTCTGCAAGGAATAAAGTGGGAAGCCTTTGTAAAACGATTCACCACCACCGTGATGGCATCGTAACCCTCAGAGGCAAGTAACTCCACAATGAAATTCACTGATAGGGAAGTTCAGGGTATTTCAGACTTTTGGACTGGTACCAACAACCCAGCTAAAGGTTGACAATTGGGTCTCATTTTATTGAAGATCAGGCACTCTTTATAATACCGCTTCACCTGAGCAGGCAAGCCCTTCCATTTTAGGTGCATCATATTAACTCCAAGGTCTTTGCTTTCTCAGGATGACCAATGGTGATTTCATCATGATGGCCCGGATGATTTCCAAGAGCAGTGGTCCAGAAGAAACCCATAGCCGCTTAAACCACATCATCTCATCCTTCATGTGATATCCCCTGGATAAGTCCTCCCAATTCAAAGCGCTCTTAGCAAGTAACATTGTATATTCAGCTGATAGCGGCTGAGAAAAGACTACCTTTCTGAACATACTGTATTCCTCCACATTTTCCAGAGGTGCGAGAGATAGCGTGTTGGCCATGGAAGCGGGAAGCTGAGATAAAGTCTTACACGGTGGAATCATCAACTGGGTGTTCTATACCTCTACCTCCTTTAAATCAGGAGCTAAAGAAGGATTGCGACTTAAAGCATCCGCCAAACTATTATCCTTGCCCTTAGTGAACTCATAAGAGAATGCAAATTGGGCAAGGGTCTCATGCCAACGGGTCTGCCATGGGGTTAGGACATGAGGGGCGTGGTAGTACTGTAAGGCATGATGATCTGTATGTACACAGAAAGGTTGGGAGGAGCCATGCAGGCGGTGACGCCAATAAGCAATAGACTCCACCATTGCTAGTAACTCTTTGTTGTAAATGGCGTAATTCAACTCAGGCAAAGACATTTTCCTAGAAAAATATCTCACCGGATGCTCTATCCCATCTTCGCCTACTTGTAACAAGGCAGCCACTATGGCGAAGTTGGAAGCATCAGTAGACGCAATGCATTCTTTATTGGGGTCAACATGGAGAAGGACTGACTTGGATAATAGGGTGCAATTCACTTCTTGGAAAGCATCCTCCAAAACGGGGACCACTGAAGCACCTTTGCACCAATAGCCTTATATAAGGGTGCTGCCACCTCGGAAAGATTGGGCATGAACTTCTTGAGGAACGTACATGTCCCCAAAAAGCTTCTCAATTCCTTGACTGAGGTGGGGTGGGCCACTCACGAATAGCCTTCTCCTTGTCTAGAGTTATCATGTGTCCTTGGTCAAACATGACGTTGCCCAAAAAGTGACCTGGGACTTGAAGAATTCACACTTGCTGACCTTCAGCGTAAGGCGAGCTGCCCTTAACCTCTCCACTACTTGCCAAAGGTGTACTGCATGGGACTCATGATCAGGGGAAAAGACCAGGATATCATCCATGTAGGCCATCGCGCATACCCCTAACAAGTCTCCCAATACTGCATCAATGCGGAGTTGAAAGATAGCAGGGGCATTCTTAAGCCCAAAATGCATGACCTGAAACTGAAAAATCCCTTTTCTGGTATGAAATGCAGTTAACCACTCTTGTCCCTTTTTAATATGAATCTGAATGAATGAATTGAGATAATCCTGCTTGGAAAAAACCTTAGCCTTCTCCACATAGCGCGCAATCTGAGAATCCAAAGGGATGGGAAGTAAATCTGGTACAGTGACGTTGTTGAGGTTCCCATAGTCTACACATGGGCGTAGAGTACCATCAGCCTTCTCAACAAAGAGAATGGGTAGCATACAGGGGAGGTACGCTGAAAAATCGCGCCTTTGGCTAACTTTTCTTTCACCCACACATCTAACGCCTCTTCCTCCCGGACAGTCAGTGGATAAATAGGGGAAGAAATTCGCACCAGATCCACAGTGAATTTTAAGTCACAGTCATACTTGGAATGATCAGGTAGTGCGTCAGCAGATGCTGCATCAAAGGAAGATTCAAAAAGCTCCAAATAAGAAGGTAGGGAAACCATCACAGTGGGCTTTAGCATAGAGATAAGGCTAAGGGTGTGAAAGTGGGGCAAGTTGACCTAAGCGTCAGCCTCAGACAAAGGAACAAATAATGTGCGACCGTTCATTAATGTTAGGGATAAGGTATTCTCTTTCAAGCTGGTTCTAACGTCAAACTTCCGCCACCACTCCACACCAAAAATGATAGGGTACAAGAGGTTTTTGATAGCTTGGAAGCGATTGTACAAGTGGTACTTGCCAACCTGATAGTCCACTTTCCCAACGACCTTCAGAGTGAGAATGCCTTAGGACGCCCCTTCCCTAACTATACCACCTGGCAAGTAACTCAGCTTAAGGTAGTCGTCTAGGCTCTGATCCATAAAGTTCTCAGAGGCGCCAGTATCCACCAAAATAGTAGTGGTGAGCTTCCCTAAATGGGAGGAAACGATAGCAGTCAGTAGAAAATACCCTGAGTGGTCTTTATTTAAAGCAGAAAAAGCCAGTAAATCACAAGAAAATTCCTCTTCTGGCTCAAACAAGCCATCAGGGTATGTTTTGGAATCATAGAAGGGGGAGAAATAGCTAGCTAAAATCACTACTGAGGACACATTCCCCACCTCACCTTCTGCAGGTGCATATACTTTATCATATTTGAAACAAAGTTCTTTTTCCACTTCCTGAGGGCCCCAGATCATGGTAGGGGTCAAACGAGGGTTCTCAGGAGTTAATTGATATACAGGATATGAGTCCTCATCCAGGCCATAAAAGCTAATAAACGGTTCAGAGGTATAGATAAGGTTTTCATTATGAAACGCGCTTTTAGATGTGAACGATCCTATTCCCCTAACAGCAATGGAATGCCCAACGTTATTCAAGGCCAACACCCCCAGGCCCATATGCACCAATTCCGCCAGCATCGTCATAACATGCTGCCAAAGTAAACACCGTTTGTTTAAATTTGAATTCATGAATTTTGACAGAAAGTTGGGGAATCACGACTTTTAGACCCAGAAGCATATGTATCCACCAGGTATGAGCATGAAGGGTGGGTACTTTCCTTTTGGAGGCAGCAAAAATAATGCTGAGATGCTCCAACCCTCAGGAAACAGAGGAAACAGTGGTGCGGCTGACCACAGCCAAAGGCCACAGCTGGCGCCCACCATCTGCACTTTGGAAAAGTCCCACACATAAAAAGTTCATGCACATAAATTTAGGTGGTTGGTCGACTAATGTAAGGAGAGTGTCTATAATTCTCCTGTTCTCAACGTGGTAGTGCTTTGTGCACAGGTCCAACACCAGAGAACTAACTGTTAATACAAAAGGTACTAGAGCCCAGCAGAGGGTGCTGGAGCAATAATAACTCAAGTAAAGGAGTGCAATCATTATAAAAGATATCCAACCAAAAGCAACGCGGTGCACAAAAGGGAAAGGGGTAAGTGTCCCAGGTTGGAGGGAACCTGGGCGACCCAACAGTGCACTAGGGGCTAACCAAATCATATGTAAATAGTTTGGTGAATGTAGTGTGAGACCTCCTCTAAGAGTTCCACGCTCAGGATTGTCAGAGATAACAAAATAAAACGGGAAAAATGGGGAAGTTTATTGGGAAAGTTGACCAACAAAGAATGTTGGTCAAGGAAATCACATTTAAACTTTGTTGGGGTAATTTGGGGCCTGTCAAAGCGGTCCCAAGCACCGATTCACCAATAGGCAAGCACTCCCATCCAAATTTGTAGAATACACTGAAATGGATTTCACTTGAGTAATTGATTAAAGTTGTATCTGACCTAAACGCATATTTTTGTAAATGGAACGGGTTTTAAAACCCCATTACTCAATAAACTGAATTAACCATCATTGTTAATAAACAAATTGTCCGTTTTAACGCCTGGGCTGATGAAAGGGGATGGGCATTTGGCACCTCACTAGTACCAACCTGGGCATATTTGGCTTGTACCCAGCGTTGGCCTAATGTGTGCTTGAGGTCAGGAAGGGCTTGAAGCTTCGCCTTCTGGGCCTCCTGCCGCCTAGCCTTATCCTTGGGGTTAGTGCCCATTATCATGTCATTCAACCATGGCAATATCCTCTAAACTGCACAGAACTTCCACCAGATCATTGTCCTAATGTTGAGTCAGCATCTTATTATATAATTTATTAGCTTTAGTGGCCACCAACGCCACAGTGGGAATATAATATAACTTATCAGTGTTTTGATGCTTGACGCTAGGTTTGGTGCAGAATTTTGAAATCGTAGGCTTGTAATTTCAAAGACCATCTAGCCAGATGTCCTTTCAGTTTCTTTAGATTATGTAATCAATGAAGAAAGAAATTTCAGTTACTACAGCAAAATGTACTCTGTGTACATAAACCTAAAATTGTTTACATTTGTAAATGACCACCTTTTCCTTTTAAGTTACTTTATAGTTCTGTATATGAACATCCTTGGTTTGGCTCCAATAAACCCACAGGATGCTCAGTTCCATCAAAATCAATTTGAAATAATACTGATCCTATGACGTAAAGAAAAGAATTTGTATGAATATAGATATTTTTTTAAATTTTATGATACATAAACGGTGGAGCTTGGGTAACGTAAAGCCTAAGTGCATCAAAGAGCAGCTTACAGTTCCCAGTCCAATTAAAGGGTACACCGCTTTTTTAGAAGGTGAAATAGCGGTTTACTTATTTTGGTAAAGTTTATAATGGTGATAATACCGGATCATTCCAAGAAAAGCTGATCATTGTGCTTGCTACTCAGTTGCGCCATGCGCTTGCTAGCTTCACCTTTGCATATGGGGCCGCAAGCCATGTTTATCAATGATAGCCCAAATTTTTTACATCTTCTCGCAGAAAGGGTTACCTGTATAGGGCTTGATTTTAAGATCAGCCTTGGAAAGATGGTGAAAAACTACTTCTAAGTGATTCAAATGAACTGTAAACATCTAGAAAAAAACGTCAATTATTTAATTAAACTAGAAATTAATATTTTTTAAATCCTCAGGGATAATATTCATAGCCTGCCAAAAGGTAATGATGGTATTGCACATCCCTTATAGCATTTTAGTAGGTTGATATAGGCCCTGGAGCGCAATCATGCCGCATTTTTCCTGCTCCTCTTTGGTCAGGTCTATCTGCCAGTAGCCAGAAATTTGAAAAAATGGCTGAAAAAGTATAGCAAGTCACCTAAGCTATCTAGTGCATCATTAATCCATGGTAAAGGATAATAATCCTTTTTAGTCATATTGTTGAGCTTGCAATAGTCTAATATCACGCAAGTTAAGCCATCCTTTTTCTTAATAATTAACATAAGGGTGGCACAAGGACTTTTGGAGGGCACTAACACCCCGTGTTGCACTGTCTGATTAAACTTGGCATTAACAATTTAATATACAGACTTTGACCACCTAATAGATGAAGGTAGATTGTATATTTTCATTGTCAATATGATGTAGCATGTGTTAAAATTATGGGTGTATTGGCCCCAAATGTTATGAACTGTCTTAACTGATAGCTCCCAAAAGGTAACTGCACAGGTTTGGTATGTGCAAAATTAGCTTTTCTTGATAGTAATTGATATGTGATTGATAATAGTATGATAACTATTATCCATAGTTGAATAGATAAGCACAATGTAGTCCAACGCTAGACCTGCAATTATCCATGAAATACTGTTGATGCCAAAAATAGGGATTTCTTCCCCTTTCCATCTAACTTAATCCACTCTCAGATTCAGAGGTTTCTGACCTTTCTTCTCGTCACGCTAAGTCTGCAGAGATTCCCATCTAAAGTCTGCTTCTCTTCTAAGGATCCTCAATCCTTACTCTTTTTATGACATTATAGTACACAATTATTTTATACAACAACAATAATTTACTGAAAATGAATAGAACTTATGTCCCAAATGGAAGAACCTTTTCTTTCAATAGGATGAATCTTTTTTATGAATGTGAATTGCTAGGGAATTTAGAGAGAATTAGGCGCCAGCTCCATAGTTAGCGCCTCAGCCATGAGATGACAACTGTTGCCATTAGACTTCCCTACAACGTCTCACTGGCGATGGTATTCTCCATTAGATTAGGATTCTTACATCAGACATACTCAAGGCCTGGAACGAAAAGAGCCAGAAAACGTGTTCCAAACATTTCTCGCTTAATCACAGCAAACCAACCACATTTGTCTAGCAACCTTTTTAGGTAATAAAACTCTTTACCCATTATGGCAGGCCATGAACTAACTGATCGGTTTCACTAGTTGAAAGTGTCATCAATCGCCTTGCAACTGCTAATTAAATTTGCAATTGGTTGATGATGAAACCTGACTGATCCCAATCGGTACACCTGATAGTTAATCATTAATCAACTATCAGATGCCCCCCATTACATCTGCAACTCTGCCAAAAAGATCTTAAGCATTCACCTGGATCAATTCCTGACAGATCCAAACCTGGTAAATTACCTAGAATCCCCAAGCATTATTAACCCAAAATTCAGGGTCAACCAATATCCGATTCACTCGCTATCAGGACTTATCCCCTAGCAATCCAATAGGTAACTAGGAGGCTGGAAAGGTGGGCGAAAATTCCAACACATCCCCCCTATTGTCTAGAGCTCCAGAGAGAATAAGATTGAGACAGGAGAATGCCTTGGACTAGGTTGAATATTTTTCGGTTTCCAGTGTAGCACAGCCAATCTGCACTCAAAGATGTTCAGGACAACCTTTGACATTTGGGTTTCTTCCTTTTCTTCCTCACTACCACCTCCTCAGAGTGCGGCCCTCATGGCCCACTGTCATGCAGGGTTAATCAATTTACTTGTGATTATTCTAATCCTGGAAAGCCAGTTTTCCCCCAGTCAGAGCATATGAACTATTGTCATATTCAGTATCTTGGTCCAGCGTCCTTAATTTTCTGATATCACCCCTCATCCTTGACAGGAGGTTACTACAGTTAATGTCTGTCTCGCAGCAAAATTATGAGTGACCAATTATGTTTGCTCTTGTTATTTTCTATTAATATCTTTATTGCTCTTATAATTCCTTCATTTTTTTCTGAAGAGCTTATCTCATTAATTTAAGATTGATTTATCCAAATTAGAGCTTAATTAATACCAAAGTGAATAATGTCAACTATTATAAAAAATCTGACATTCCCCTCTCATCCAGCTCATATGTTGAATAAAAATTCTTGGTACCAACAATATCTTGACAGTCTTTCCAACAAAAATTTCCCAGATCTTCCAATTGATGAGTCTTTCTGCATGAAGGATCTCTTCTATGGTCCCCCTAGGACCCATACTCCAAGTCATGCATATGTAGGCAGTCCTTCTGCGGAACAACTGGAATTGGTATCTGACCCTGATGAAACCAGAGTAGTGACCATCTGAAATGACTCAAAACCAATTCTCCCTCTGTCATTTATTTAGATGAAGTAAGCCAACCAGGGGATGGACAATATGATATATGTAGTGGTATAGAGGGAGATGAAACATAGTGAGGTTTAGCAAGGTTTAGGCACACCATAGTAAATGAGCTATCCCTGTTGCCAGCTGGTACCACCAGGTGTAGGGGACTTGGATGTCTTACTCTGAAGTAACATCCCCTGTTATGGAGCAGGTGTGGAGGAATGGGTCCATATGCAGAAACCATACTGGGAACCATGACTCAAAAAGTTATTGTTGCTTCAGTCTCATGTATTCATAAAGCTAGGCTTAAAAAGGTTCCAGTATGTACAGGTGGAATCTGGTGACTGTCCCACGGATGGTGGGCACAGTTCCCTTGAAAGCATTTAATGCTACGGTGTGGAATGTCCACATTGCAATGGAGACTATCAGGGAACGTAGTGTGGGTGGTATTTTGAATTTAAGTTGGAGTGCGAGGAGGCTTCTGGATATTGACAGCTCCTGGGCGGTGTAGGTTCTTAACAGACGTGCAACTTCCCGCCATATGGCTCTAGATGGGGGACATGCTTCTAGGCGGTGGTGCAGGGTGCCATCCCCTCCACATACTGCGCATGTTGCATGGAGAGAGTTGGTGCGATCTGCTGTTCTTTAGGTTCTTCTGAGGAAACTCCAGGTGTTAGCTTTTACCCTTGGCTGGAGGAGTGAATGATGTGTTATCCTCCATATTGCCTTCTGTGTTGTGAGGTCATAGGTGATGTCTAAAGCATCTAGGTAGTTGATTCTCGTGATGATTGGGGTTATGGCATGCATGTCCCTCTGGGGGTGGTCCTCTGGTTTCCTTAGCGTGAAGTAAGCTCTGGGCTTTTCCCTACCCTGACAAGTGCCAGTGATAGTGACGGTCCACCTCATGTGTTTAATGGTGCAGAGCAGGCGTTTAAAGTGATTGGGTTCCATGTGGGCCTGCTGCATTTGGGCGGTTAGCAAGGTATGTGAGCAGGCTGGATGCTTGTGTATTTTGGTCATCTTGAGCGCCTGTGAAAAGTTGGTCCTTGCCGCTCTAGACCGGTGTTGTTTTGGGAGGTTTGGGGAAAGGACTTCCAGTATCCAGGTGCCCAATATATGGTTGGCATGGACCTCAAAATCTATTAAGCCCATGCCTCCGCTAGAGCATGGGCTGAAGAGTGTTTCCACCTGTACAGGTGGCTGGGTCCCAGGCCACAGCCATCCCTGGATAAATGCGCGGATTGAGAATATGAATGTAGGCGAGAAGGAGATTGCATTTGCAGGGAACCACAGCATCAAAAGGATGAGTGTGTTGGAAACTGTTACTCGCCCTGTTAGTCCTGGGGATCTTCCCTTGAGGGAGGCGATTCAGTTGGATACCCATTGTAATAGATTGTTCAAAATTGTATCATTAGCATACCCCCCTGTTTCCAGCCATATCCCAAGGTGGCAGACAGGGTTGGTCATAGGAGGTTATGCAAAGGGTAGGATGAGTGGGTTGTTTTTTTGTGGGGGGTTGTGGGGTTTGGGTGTTGTGGCTCAGTCGTTAACATACTTGACTAGGAGGATTATTTCTGTTTTCCCTTTTTTGAGCGATGCATTGCTCACAATGGAATATTCCTCTAGTGTGCGTTACAGTTGGCGGGCATCATTGTTGTTAGATATGCCTGCCATGCAGTCATCGCAAAGGCCAGTATCTTGACTGGTGGCTGGCCTTGTGCGGTTATGCCCATGAGGCATGAGTCAGTGGCGCAAAGGAGTGGATCAAAGCTGAAGTTGTACAGCATTGGGCTGAGAGGGTCCCCTAGTTTGAGCCCTCTGCGTGGTGTGATCTTGTTAGTTAGATAGCCAGGGTCGCATACAACCATGGATGCAGATTCTGTAAGGAGCATCGCCCAGTTTATGAATTTGGGTGGGAGTTTGAAGGCGCTCAGGCATTCCTTCAGGTACGGCCAGATAACGCGGTCATATGCCTTCTACTGGTCTAGGAATTATAGGGCTCCAGTTGCTTTGGACTGACATATGTTGGCGACGGAGTGTATATTGGTCCAGATTGAACACCCTGGTATGAATCCAAAAGATTAGATGACAGGATTTTTCAGGCTATAGTGCCTAATCTGGTTGCTAAAATTTTCGTTAGTAGTTTTGTATCAGTGTTAGAGAGTGCAATAGGGCGCCAGTTGGCCAGGTCCCATTTGTCACCATTTTTAAACAAGGTTATGACATAGGAGTCCTGGCCACCAGGAAAGAGGCGTGTCTCCAGTAGGCACTGGTTTGTTGATGCTAAGAGGAGGGGGGCGATTTGTTTGGAGTATTTTTTTTTGAAAATTTATAAATTATCCCATCAGGGCCTGGGCATTTTCTACGTGGTGAACCGTGGACTGTGTCCCAGAGCTCCTCCTGCAATAATAGGCTCAAGAGGCTATAGTCTGGTGGTGCACTTTGTATTTTGGTGGTGTGTATAATTTTTCATTTTTGGAGGTGGATGGGGTGTCATGATATAGTTTCAGTGTAATAATAATGTAATTCCACCTTGACCTCCGTTGGGTCAGTTGCCACGGTGCCATCATCTTTGTGGACCTATGTGCATGCAGGCTGGTTGCCTCAAGAGTGAAATTGGTGAAAGAAATATGTTGAGCTGGTTTTGCCTTCTTTTATGAACTTACCTTTACTCAATACTTTGATTCTGTGTTGGTGTTCAAGGATGAGGGTGTTTAGGCAGGAGGATATTTTGTCCATTTGTGTCCCCAGTTGGGGCTATAGCTGGACTTTGGGGTGTTGAGCTCAGGTGATCCAGTTCCACCAAGGTGTGCCTGATTGTGGCTGTGTCAGTGGTGTACTTGCGCAAGACGAGATTACAAATTTTATATAATAGTTCAGTTTTGAATTTTTCTGAGGTTTCAATAGGATCCAATATGCACAGGGTTGCAAATTCTGGGTTCATGGACTCATGTTTGACCCAGTTGGGTATTTTGGGAAGCTTTATGTTCTCCAGGTATAGCTTCCTCCAGGTTGACATCTGTGTGTGAATTCAGGTTGGTGAGAGATGCACTGAAATGAGTTGGTGGTCAGAGAAATTGATCTTTTTGTTGAGAAGTTAAAGATGGTCAAGTGGTGGGTTTTGGTGTGAGGATATAGTCGATGCAGCTCATTTAAATGAGCGTTCCATCGCATATGTTGGGGCGGGTCATGTGGGGAAGGAGTGGTGACCCAGGGGGATGGTGTCATACGGGCCAAGGTATGCCCTATTGCACAGAACTTGATGTGCCATGGTGGGTACCCCTGGGGTTAGGCCATTGATCCATGTTGAAAATATCCCAGCAGTTGAAATCGCCCAACAGGATGTTACCTGGTAAGAAGTTGAGTGTTGAGATGGCTTTTTAGAATTGTTTTCCCTTGGATGTGGTGCCCAGTTCATAGATACATGCTATCAAAATCGTGTCCTCTTGGTTTGTGATTGCTGCTTCCAGGACGCGACAATGCAGATATGAAGAGGAGTTAGTGATTTTTAATTTTTTTATTATTTTGGATGACCACCCCACAGTGGGACGTCCATACCAATGGGATGGTGAGACCTTTGGCTGACCAGGTTCCTTCTTCCCCCTGTAGACATCTTGGTTTTCCAAGAAACTCACTGTCTACAGGGGGTTTTCGCAGGAAGTTTAGCTTTTTGGCTTGGAACGCTTGAGCTCTGGTTCCCATGATGTTTAGCATCCTTATTTACACTGAGGTGCCTGCGGCGCCTCAGGAGCGGTTGGGATGGCCATCCAGCCCTAGCCCACTGTTAATCACCTTGAACTTTCTCTGTGTTATTGGGCCAGTCCATTCTAATTTGCTGTTTGATTCCTTACCCTGTGTCAATTTTGTGTGGGTCTTGAAGTTTTTAGGGTTTGCATTAGGTTTTCCGCTCATGGTTTTTTATGATTTGATGCGGTGCGCTGATTGGATTCTGTGGTTTTGTGGGTCGACTTTGAAGAATTGGGTCCCAAATTTTCTCCTATAGTGAAGCTGAATTGTTCTGGTAAGTTTGTTTAATAGAAATCATGTGGTGATTTAGTCAAATTGTTGACAAAACTTTCAGCTTTGGCATTCTGCTCTGATTTGTTGGCTCAGATAATATCCTCCATGTCCTCCTCAGCTTGGGCTTTCTGCTCTGATCGAGTGGCTCATTTGATTTGCTCTATGTCCTCCTGAATTTTGCCAGGGTGAATGGAGGAGGCCGCGAGTGAAGCAGCCTTGGCCGCTGCCCACTTGCAGGCTTCTGTGCCTGTTTGTTTAGTTTGGGTGATACTGGGTCTATGAGGATGTAGTGCCCATCCTTTCCCCAGAGGAAGGCGTAGTTGGCATTGAACATTTGCTAAAGGTTTCTTCATCTTTGTCCATGGTGTCATCACAGAAGTTTAAGGCCAAGATGCCCTCCTTCGTGGGGCATGTGTGTTCCTTGTTCCCCAATGCAGTGCAGTGGTTGCAGATAGGCAGTGCGCATTCCAGTGTGACACATAATGGCTTTGACACTCCCTTCATCTGGGAGGTGAAGCAACGCTGTGCATGGGATTTTTATGAGGTCTGCGGCCACATTGGGGACTAGGCTGATCATGGAGGTTGCCTTTTCTGTGCACAAGTCCATCATCAGGTAAAATCGCTGTAATTCTAATTTCTTAAATTTTCCATAGCTCTGGATTCCAATTTGGAGCTCCTCCTCAATTAGCTTGTGGGGAAGGTTGGTAGTGAGCAAGTTGAAGGAGTGAACAAAGTGTTTGCTTAGTTCCATCTGGTGCACTTGGAGTGCACAATTCGTTTGCCCTTGGGAAGGGCAATTCTGATGCAGACTTTTGTGGTGGCATCTGAATCTTCTTCAGTTTCAAAATCCATATAGATTTGGCCACAGTGGATAATATATGTGGTAATTTAAACCACTTGGGGAAAAAAGGAGGCCTGTGCCTCGCACACTTTCTCCCACAGAGTTGGTGACTCAACCCCTAAGTAGAGTCAGAGACCGTCTCCACCTTCAATAGGGGTTGGGCATATTGGATTTCCACGTATTGATTTTGTTTCGTGGTAAACTCCACAAACCCAGATCGTGTTTGTATTTGTGGTAGCTTGGTGGCATTGGTTTCCAGTCCCCCTCTAGGGCATTTTTTTCCCCTTTGGTGCACCGTTTTGTCCATTATCTGATATGGCTTTCTCCCAGCTTAATTGGGATTTGTTGAAATCGCCCATCTCACCTGTGTGATAATCAAAAATTTCTGTTCAGATCAAATCGTAGTAACTAATGGTATTGTTACAGGAAAGAAAAGTGATTTTAATTCTCCCTCAGTCATCAATTACCAAATTGAGTTTCGTTGCTCTACTAGATTCAGCTCCTTTTGTGGATAATCCTACTATTATCGTTGAACCTCTTGAAGTAATGCCATCCAATATTAATCAATTATTTTATGCTGATCTAACTTGCTTCCTGAGTTTCTTTTTAGACTTGCCGATTTTATAAACCGGCTATCCTTTCAACTGAACTGGCTATTAATCATGAACATTTTGAGCTCCCCTATGCATAATTGAGGAACCAAGTAATTGAGGCTCTTTCAATAGCTCTGAACCCCTCCAATATTTCAAACATACTAGATCAAGACTGTCAAGAAATTGGTATGACTGGCTAATAAGTCCTAATTTGTTTAACAAATTATATCTTAATCACTGTAGGGGGATTAAACTTAGATAGTAAATTTGGCTTTAGAGTGTATTTCTCTAGAGCCTAAATGATCAGGCAAAACAAAACAAGTTCCTTCAAATTATTAATAGCCAAGAAGAAGAGTCATAATCAGCCCAAGCAACGAAGATATGAGTGGGATGGGAAGACAAGAAGAGGGGCTGTTTTTGAAGAGTGAGAAAATGGAGAGTGAATAGTAGGAAGAAGAAAGTGCACGCAGAAAGAGTCTGCTTGTTGTATTTTAATAAATAAAGTAGTGTGGTTGAGGCAATTGTCTCATCTTATTTAAAATTATTAAGTTTAATTGGTGGAAAAACAACCTTCATATCTTTTATCTGTTGCTCATTTGGCTCTACCCTGTGCAACCATAAGTCATATCTCAAGTATATCGCCAAATTTATAACAGTGGTGCTCAAACAGGGGGCTCATTGATCAACAATTCAAAAAGTCCCATATTCGCCAGGTAATGGCGCCACAGGATCCACTCAACGGGGTATTTCCCCAGTTCATCGGTTTATCTCAATATAAGGAACTAAAACTTGTTTTGAATACCCTTCTTCAGATTTAAAAAATTCTTAACAAGAAAATAAGGGTATAATAGATTCACTTGGTAAGGCCTTCCGACAACTGCACTTGGTTGGTTGCCATGCCAGCCAACTTGCTGACAGCTTGGATGGTACTACAGAGCGGCTATACTGTGCAGAGAGAAAATTGGATAGTGTTGCTTGGGAGGTGAAAGTTGTATTGACAAGCTGCCCCATTTAACTTTGATGGAAGCCTACATGGGTTTTTCAAGCGGTTTAAATTTGTGTTCTAGGGGGATTCAGATCGGCGTAAAGCTAAGTTGTTTATTTCACCTTTTATGTTGGAAGCGCTGACCAATTTACATGATACCTTCCAAAGAGTTCGGTGACCTATCAGGAAGTGAAGGACAAAATGCTGCCATCTATTTGGCGGTGTAGCAAATTTATCACAACAAAAGGTTGAGTTTTTAACTATTGTGTTTCAGTGGAATGAGTGCTCATAGATTTTTTTGACCGCTTCACTGCTGAAGCACGTGTGTTAGTAGGAGCAGGGATGTTATCTGAGGGCAACGTGGGGGTTGCAATGACTGCTGCAGTGAAGCCATACCGTGGACTCTTTAATACTATGGCAGCAGTCTTTCAGGATGATGTACACTTACTAAAATTTTCAATCATTTATGTCATCTATCTGTCACTTTAAGCGCTCCCATCGTGGAACAGAAAACCCCCATGCCTCTAACAAATCCCTGGGAGGAGCTAAATGACAGCGACTCAGTTATCCTATGACTAATACTTGACCATTTAGCAATTTGACGGGTCCTTTCCGGCCTCCTTATGCTCAACTGGCTTGTCCTTTGCAGAATTACAATCCATCAAACTTCCAATATGGACCTCTGGGGATGATACAGAGATGAGAGCCACTTATGATGTTGTTTCTTATGCGGCCAAAGAGGCCATTATGAGGCTAGTTACCCTAGCAACCTGCATGTTCATGCAGTACCAGCCGCCCTGATTGACCAGAGAAAATTTCAAGCGGAGTAGTGATGGTACGCTCTACTTCTGCTAATCCAAATCATTTGTCCCTGATGATTCCTCCAAGTCGCTTTGTGTCAGTCCTGGTACTCACCCCAAAAACTTATTATATCAACAAATCCCCAACAATATCTCAGCCTATAAACGAGGGAGAGATCAGAATAACGCAGCTTTGGAGTTCCACCATTAGGTACAAAAACCGTACGCCTGGCAAATCATTGAGCAAAATGGTACAGTTGAAGCAGGACCCTCACCAAATGTCGCAGCTCTAGGGGGTGGAAGTGGCGATTCCAGTAGAAAAAATTTCCCAGAATTGTCTTTGTGTTGGAGCCAGTATTCTCACTTTTCTGGATAAAAAAAAGCTTTGGATTTTTATGTAACAAACACCAATGGTAATTCATATTCATAGTGTACATATTGTGGTATTTTTATACAAAATACCAAAATATGGGCGATCATAGAAACTGGCACTCCCATTAATATTATCCACCAAGTTCATGGCTATGTTTCCACTGAAGCTTGATGTGTAACACTGAGTAGTGTATGGGACCGCAGTTTTAAAGCACTGTGTCAGAGGGCGCTTACAGAGTATTGCCCTGAGGTTTGGTTCAGTCAGTGCATCCTCCAAGCAGTGGTTCTGCCCAAAAATAACTATGCTATGTTGATCAGGGCTTCATTCACGTGGCAATTTGGGACGGTGGTCAATATGGTGGAACAAACCTTTAATATTAGGGGCCAATGGATCCCCATCTATCTTACCTCCAATGGAGTCCCATAAGGCCCAATCAACTCCAGTTAAATTAATCTTGTGTATAGCAACGGTGTGATTCCTTTTCATTATTGGCAGATGAAGCAGAAGAACAGGGCTCTTTACCCAGACTTATGGGTATTTTGGAATTTCACTATAGGCTGCGAGTGCGCTAAGCATACCTTCTGCATTAAGTTATACAGAGACAGAGCTTGAGATTGATATCCCTGAAGATTTATACAAGGAGATTATGGGTCATACCAGCAATCTAGGCTCGAATCTCATGCAGCTTCTGAGTTACTGTTACCAGGGCAAGGGGAAGTGAAGGTTTTTATACCAAACCCGCAGAAGGAGGCTATAAAAGTACAAAGGCACCATGTGGTGGCTTATTTACACATGGCCCCTATTGATGAGGTTCAAAATATTCATAATTTCAGTTTGTGGGAGGACCTCAGCCTACCAGTAAAATCCCCATTCGGCGTAATTGCAGTGGTTCTGTGGGAAGATGGCATTTTTACATGACCTTATTGAGGTGAACAACTGCCATGACAAGGCTGGGCATCAAGAGTGAAAAAGGTCAAGTTACAGGACCTCCCTGATTTAAGGCACACTTTGGACCAACGCTGGGTGCAGGCCAGATATGCCCAGTTTGGTTCAGGGGAAGTGCAAGATGCCCAGCCCTGGATTACAGCAGTGGCTTTAAATCAGACGAGCTACCTTCTGTACAATGATGGACTATTTGGTTACTTGGTGAACATGGTTTGAAACCGGTCAATTTTCGAAATTTCTAACTTGGGTTGGCCTTGATTTCAATCAATCACTTGAGTTTGGTCAATTTTTAGTTATAATACCCTGGTGGATGGAACCGTGCACTTAATGGTGCACCTGGACTTAGCACCACTTCCAACAATTGATAATTCTTCCACCATTGTTTAAGTATGATTCCTTGAGACCAACTTTCCTCATTAGCCATCTTCCTTTTAATAAAATCCCGTTAGTTTACGTTTTCTTTATGTTAACTTGGGTGAACTTGTGCGCGGACCTCTTGGAGAGGTTTTTAACCAACCAGCCATTTTATTTGCACTAAACTAACAATCACATCTGATGCACCGCTGAGACGCCCTGGTCCCCTCCAGACCAAGACACCCAAGCCCTCCAGTCCAGATCTCTGCTTGAATATGGACTCCTTTGGGGTCCACTCAAATCTCGATATTTGTTTTATATTTATCAATACATACTGCGTTGAACACCCTTTCCCTAAGTCTCTTTAGATTAGCATCCTCTGCGAGGCTATGCTCCCCATGATACTGATGATAAGTTCCCTGGCGTTGAGGCTGTGCACCGTGCACCACCTCACTGGAAACAGGAGAGTTATTGACACTCTCCTGGAAGAAGCTCTGGTAGGGTTGTCAGAAGAACAGAAAGATAAGGCGATGGTCCTATTTTGAAAAATACTGTGAAATTTTTGCTTCTGATGACCACAATTTGGGGTGCACACGCGGGGTGGTGCATTAGGTAGAAATGGGAGATCACCTTACATTTGGTCATGGCCCATCTGCTCTAAGGAGCGGGGGAAGTAGTCTCTTATTAGGTAGAAAAATTGATTGAGCAAGGGATGTTAGAGCCGTCCATAAGTCCGTGGGCATTGCTGGTGCTCATTGTTAAGAAAAAATGGCACAAACTGGGTTGTCATTGACTAACAGAAGCTTAATAGCGTCACTAAGAAAGACTTCTATCCTCTCCCACAGATTAACGACACTTTAGATCAACTAGGAGACGCCAACTACTTATCTACCATGTACTTGATATCAAGGTATTGGCAGATTGAGTTGCCAGTGGTAGAACGTGATAAATGCACTATAACCACCTCAAAGGGGTTGTTCCAGCCTACACGTATGCCACAGGGTTTGTGCAACGCCCTGGCTACGTTCTGCCATTCTATAGATACGATCTTGGGTGAATTGAAGCTGTTCTATGTTCTAGTCTACCTAAATGATATCAATTTGTTCCTATGGATGTTCACAGAGCATCTTGACCACTTAGAACAAGTGTTCCAAAAAACTTGATTATGCTAATATCAAGATCAAGTGTAAGGATAGTGTCTATAACTCCAGTTTCCAGCGGGGAGGTGCTAAGTGCACAAGCAAATGCATGGAAACTACCGTTAGAACCAAAGTTACTAGAGCCCAACATAGGAGGCTGGAGCAATAATAAATCATGGGGAAAAGTGTGAATAGTAAAACAAAAACACTACCAAAAAAGATGCAGTGCACAAAAGGGAAAATGGTAAGCATCCCAGAATGGAGGGAACCTGGGCGAAGCAACGGTGCATGAGGGGCTAATCAGATCATCTGTAAAATGGTTTGGTGAATGTAGCGCGAGATCTCCTCAAAGGGGTCAATGCACAGGATCATTTGGAATAGCATTTAGTAAAAATGGTAAAATGGGGGAAAAGGTTTATTAGAAGTCAATTAACAAGGAATGTTGGTCAGGGAAAACATAATTAAACTTCAATGGGGGAATAAGGGGTTTGATGAAGTAGCCCGAGCACCAACCCACCAAAAGTCACACACTACCATCCAGATTTGTAGAATATGCTGAAACCAACTTCACTCAGGTAATTGATTGAAGTTGGATTCGACCAAAATGTGTGATTTGCATAAATGGAACAGGTTTGAAAACCGCATTACCTGACTAACAGAACAGAACTGTCTGCATTCTTTATAAAACCATTTTTTTCAATGCTTGGGCCAACGTAAGGGGCTGGGCGTTTGGCACCTCACTAGTAGCAACCTGGGAATATTTAGCTTATACCCAGCGTTTGTCTAGCGTGTGCCTGAGGTCAGGGATGGCCCGAAGCTTCACCTTCTGGTCCTCCTGGCACCCGGCCTTATCCTTGGGGTTGGTCACCACTATTATGTCATCTACCCATGACATTACCCTCTCCTCCTGATGGGGCTCAACCCCCTTCAGGGGCTAGTGAAAGGGAAATGTTGTGGGCAGGGGCCAACTTCATGGCGGCAACGGTAGGTTTGGGTTGAGATCCAGAAGCATGAGAATAACGCTTGTGGAAGGCTTCAATCAGATCTTGGGCATTCACATAGTCATGCGCTGGAACCCAACTGTCTCTGCAGCGTCAAAGCCCTTCCAATATACCAAGTACTCCAGTATTCTTTTAATGCGGCGGGAGGTAACTATTTTTTCCACCTCCCACTTTGGTGCCTCATCCACGTAATAGGCCTCAGAAGTCTCTTGTGGGGGACCCTCAAACAACGTCAGTTTGCTCTCATGAAACACAGACAAAATCTGAAATGAAGGGGGAGATATAGCTGGTATGAGGCATGGCCCACCTTTCTAACAACGCGGTAGGGGCCAATCCTCTTTGGTCCCAGCTTTTTGCATGGCTGCTTGATAGGGATGTTATGCGCATCAAGAATCATGAGATCCCCTTCCTTGTACACAGGACTCACTCGGCACTTCCCATCAGCATTCTCCTTATACACTTGCATTGCCGCCTCCAAGCTTGTGGAAACCGCCTGATGGACCTTCTTGATTGTCTTGGAAAAGTCCACCACCGCTTCAACCTTAGACCCACAGCTGAGCTCCATGTTAAAGACGGGGTTAAAGCCATGGCTGGCGAAAAAAGGGGAACCACTGATTGAAGAATGCAACATTTTGATATAACTAAATTGGGCCATAGGAAGGTGAGAAGCCCAATCTGAATGATCCGTGGCGGTGTAACACCTCAGGAACTATTCCAAGCATTGGTTCACTCGTTCAGTCTTCCCATCTGATTGAGAGTGATAAGAAGTTGAATGGCAAGGGCGAATCTGAAGAGTCTTAGACAACTCTTCCCAAAATATGGAGGTAAATTGGAGTCTCCAGTCACTGATAATCTCTTGGGGAACTCCATGGAACGCAAACACATGCGTGACGAAGAGCCTAGCCATCTCAGACACGTTTATTATTGTTCTGCAAGGAATGAAGTGGGCGAAAATCGTAAAATGGTCCACCACCATGATGGCATCATAACCATCAGAGACAGGTAGTTCCACAATGAATTCCACCAATAGGGAGTCCAGGGCCCTTCAGCTTTCTGGACTGGTACCAACAACCCCGCTAAATGTTGACGATCTGACTTCATTTGGTTGCAGATCAAACACTCCTTATAATACTGCCCCACTTGAGCATGTAAGCCCTTCCAATTGTAGGTGCGATGCATCAACTCCAAAGTTTTTGCTTTCCCAGGATGACCAATGTGATTTCATCATGATAGTTACAGATGATTTCCAGGTGCAGTGGTCCAGCGGGTACCCAAAGGCGCCCCTGAAACCACACCATCTCATAATTTATGTGATAGCCCCTGGATAGGTCCTCTTGATTTAAAGCGCTCTTGGCAAGTACCATAGTATATTCAGCAGATAGCGGCTGAGAAAGGACCACCTTTCAAGGACATACCATATTCCTCCACATTCTCCAGAGGTGCAAGCACTGGCCCGTTGGCTGGGGGAGAGGGAAGTTGCAAACAATTTTATTTAGAGGAATCATCACCTGGGTGTTGTGGACCTCTACCCCCTTTGGATCAGGAGCCAAAGCAAGGTTGCGGCTTAAAGCATCCGTTAAACCATTATCCTTGCCCTTGGTGAATTCTTAAGAAAAGGAAAATTGAGCAAGGGTCGCATGACAACGGTATGCCGTGAGGTTAGGACATGAGGGGCGCTGTAGTACAGCAAGGCACAGTGATCTGTACATATGCGGAATGGTTGGGTAGAGCCATGCAAGTGGTGACGCCAATATGTCAGCGCCTCCACCACTGCTAGTAACTCCTTGTCGTAAAAAGCATAATTCAACTCAGGCAGATACATTTTCATGGAAAAATATCATACTGGATGCTCTATCCCATCTTCGCCTACTTGTAACAAGGCAGCCGCTATGGCAAAGTTGGAGGCATCAGTAGACACAATGAACTCTTTGGAAGAGTCGATATGGCGAAGGATGGTCATGGACAACATGGTGAACTTCACAGCTTGGAAAGCATTCTCCAAAACAGGGGACCACTGAAGCACTTTTGCACCACTAGCCCTATACAAGGGCACTTCCACCTAAGAAAGGTTTATCGTGAACTACTTGAGGAATGTACACGTCTCCAGAAAGCTCCTCAATTTCTTTACTGAAGTAGGGGTCAGCCACTCATAAATCGCCTTCTCCTTGTCTGGAGTTATCATGTGTCCTTGGTCAAATATGACGTTGCCCATAAAAGTGACCTGGGACTTGAAGAATTCGCACTTGCTAATCTTCAGCGTAAGGCTGGATGCCTTTAACCGCTCCACCACTTGCCAAAGGTGTACTGCATGGGACTCTTGATCAGGGGAAATTACCAGGATGTCATCCATGTAGGCAACCGCGCATAACGCCTAACAAGTCTCCCAACGCTGCATCAATGCGGCGTTGAAAGATAACAGGGGCATTCTTAAGCCCAAAAGGCATAACCTCAAACTAAAAGTTCCCTTTTCTGGTATAAAATTCAGTTAACCACTCTTGTCCCTTTTTAATACGAATTTGATTGAACGCATTAGGGCAATCCAGCTTGGAAAAGACCTTAGCCTTCTTCACATAGCGCGCAATCTGAGAGTCCAAAGGGATGGGATGTAGATCTGGTACAGTGACGTTGTTAAGGTTCCCATAGTCCACACATGGGCGCAGATTACCATCAGACTTCTCAACAAAGAGAAGTGGAGAGCGTACAGGGGAGGTACGCTGAAAAATCGCACCTTTGGCTAACTGTTCCTTCAACCACACATCCAACGCCTCTTTCTCCCAGACAGTCAATGGGTAAATGGGGGAGGATATACGCACCAGATCCACAGTGAGCTTGAAGTCACAATCAAACTCTGAGATCTCAGGGAGTGAATTATTGGATTATGCAAAAAAAAGATTTAAAACCCTCAAGCAAGAAGGCATAGTATCTTCCAATGAGGGCTTCAGCAATGAGGCAAGGCTATAAGGGTGAAGGTGGGGCCAGTGGGGAAATTCGCCCTGGGCGTTCTCTTCTGACAAAGGCACAACTAAGGTGTGACCATTAGACATAGACAAGGAAAGGGTGTTTTTTTCAAATTAATCCTGACGTCAAACTTTCGCCACCACTCCACACTAAAATGATAGGGAACAGGAGGTTTTTGATCGCTCTGAAATGATCAGACAAGTGGTACTTGCCAACCTGATAGTTCACTGACCCAATGATCATCAGAGTGGGAATACCTTGGGACGCCCTTCTTAGCCATACCACCTGGTAAGTAACTCAGTCCAAGGTAGTCGTCTAGGCTCTGATCCATAAAGTTTCCAGTGGCGCCAGTATTCACCAAAATAGTAGTGGTGAACTTCCCTAAAGAAGAGGAGAGGGTAGCAGTCAATATAAATTACCCAGAATGGTCTTTATTTATAGTAGACAATGACAAAACCTCATCAAAAGATTTCCTCTGGCTCAAGAAAGCCATCAGGGTATGTTTTGGAATCATAAAAGGGGGAGAAATAGTTAGCCATTCTCACTGCTGAGGACAAATACCCCACCTCACCTTCTGCAGGTGCATATACTTTAAAATATTCTATATAAAGTTCTTTCTCCACTTCTTGAGTTCCCCAAATCATGGTAGGGGTCAAACAAGGGTTCTCAGGAGTTATTTGATATACTGGAATAGGGTTCTCATCCAAGCCATAAAGTCTAAGAAACGGCTTAGAGGTTTGGATAATATTATTCTCATAAAACGCGTTTTCAGACATTAATGACCCTATATCCCTAACTGCAACGGAATGCCCAGCGTTATTCAAGGCTAATACCCCCAGGCCCACTGCGCCAATTCCACTAGCATCATCTGAACGCGCGGTCAAAGGAAAACTCATTTATTTAAATGGAAATTAATTACTTTGGTGTAAAGTTGGGGAATAACAACTTTCAGACATTGAAGCATCCATATCCACTAGGTACAAGCATGAAGGGTGAATACTTTACAGTTGGAGATGACCATAATAACGCTAGGTTGTCAATGTTTGGGAAAAAGGGAAAACAGTGGTGCAGCTGACCACAGCCGAGGCCCTCAGCTGGCACCCACCATTTCCACTCAAAAAAAAATCCCACATAGAAAAAGTTCATGCACATAATCTTATGTGCTTGGTCAACTAATGTAAGGAGAGTGTCTATAATCTTCTGTTTCCAGCGGGGAGATGCTTGGTGCACAGAGCCAATGCATGGAAACTAGCCATTAGAACCAAAGTTACTAGAGCTCAGCAGAGGAGGCTATAGCAATAATAACTCATAGGGAAAAATGCAATAATTTAAACAAAACCATCACCAAAAATGATGCGGTACACAAAAGGGAAAATGGTAAGCATCACAGGATGGAGGGAACCTGGGCGAACCAATGGTTTATGAGGGGCTAACCAGATCATCTGTGATAGTTTGGTATATGTAGCGCAAGACCTCCTCAAAAGGGTCCATGCACAGAATTGTTCAGAATAGCATTTAATAAAAACGGTAAAATGGGAGGAAATTGTTTATTAGAAGTCAACCAACAAGTAATGTTGGTCAGGGAAAACATAATAAAGCTTCAAATGGGGGAATAAGGGGTTTGATGAAGTGGGCCCAAGCACTGACCCACTAATAGGCACACACTACCATCCATATTGGTAGAATATGATGAAACCAACTTCACTCAGGTAATTAATTGAAGTTGGATTTGACCTAAACGTGTGATTTCATAAATGGAATGGGTTTTAAAACCCCGTTCCTTGACTAACTGAACCAAACTGTCTGCATTTGTTACCTAAACCGTTCATTTCAACGCCTGGGATGACGTAAGGGGCTGGGCGTTTGGCACCTCGCTAGTACCAACCCGGGAATATTTAGCTTGTACCCAGCGTTGGTCTAGCGTGTGCCTGAGGTCAGGGAGGGCATGAAGCTTCACCTTCTGGGCCTCCCGCGCCCAGCCTTATTTTGGGGTTGAGTCACCACTATCATGTCATCTACCCATGACATCAAGCCTCGGAAGTGTCATTTTATAAGGGAACAATTGGAATAATTTGGGTTCATGGGTAGATTCAAAAGGGCTTAAACCTCATCTGGCAAAGGTGAAAGCTATAAGTAAGATGAATCAGCCATGCAAAAGAGAAATACTAAGAGTTTTGGGGATGGTTGGTTACTACTGGCAGTTCAAACCTAACTTCAGTTGTATTGGGGCACCGCTCTTTGAGTCATTATAGAAAATGCCACCTTTGACTGGACTGTGTGATGCAAAAACGCTTTTGTTATCTTGTGAACTGCATTAACAAGAGCACCAGTGTTGCAATATCCTAATTTTGGAAAGGAATTCATAGTGCAAACGTACGCATCACTTTCCGCTGTGGGGGCATTATTATCCCAGAAAGATTATGATGACAGTGTGGAGAACCCTGTCGTGTTTTATAGCTGAAGCTCAGACTGTCATGAACAGAATTACACTGTAATCCAGAGGGAGTGGTTAGTGGTGATATAAGCATATGAACAACTTTGGGTTACCTTCACAAGGTTAAATTCAAAGTGGTCACATATTATGCATCCTTGCGATGGCTGCAGAATCTGCAGGAGCCTGAAAGGGGCTCGTGTAGTGGGCCTGAAGCTCCAAGCCTATAACTTTGATATTGTATATTGGCCAGGGGAGAAACACTAGAATGTGGACTGTCTCTCGCTCTTACCAACGGTTGCCATTATGGCAGATTTGGCGTACATAATGTATGAGAAGATGATTATGGGCAAATACCACGATGAGCCACCACAGGTGATTAAAGTGCTAGATGGGCTTCTCTGTGACACATTCTTGTGTAATGGGAACTATATAAGAGAATTGGAAAATTGACTCTGAGCTTCTCAAAACCCTCCACCTGGCCCACAATTATCTTGGATGTTCATAGGGTGGTAGGTCATGGAGGGTTGCGGAAAACGTTTAGGTTTTTTACCACTGTACTATTGGAAAAGCATGCACTGCGATGTTCTTGAGAAGGTTGCTTGTTGTCACTAGTGTCAAGTGGAGAAACCTTTCAACAAGAGGGCTGCTTATCAGCTGGTTAAGCCCCATTTTTCATGGCATACTTTTCCCTTGAAGTGGTGGGACTTCTGCCGATGGGTGTTATCCATTCAAAGTATATACTAGTATCCACAGATCACTTGAACAGGTGGGTGGAATCAAGAGTGATCTAGGATTTAGGGGATGTAACCGTTGCTAAGTTCATTATGGAGTGCGTCATATGGAGGCATGGATTGCCACAGTTTGCTCTCATGGACAATGGTACAAACTTTACGTCACATGTTTTTTCTAAATTGAACAAGTTGATGGCCTTCAGTGGGGTCTTAACTACCCCATATCACCATGAATCCAATGGGATGGTCAAACGAGTAAACAGAACTTTAGTGACCATTCTTAATAAGCTTGTGAAAGATTGAACCGTTGCCTGGAGTACCCTTCTATCCAACACCATCTTTTCATACAATATTAGCTATCATTCATTGATGAGGAAAATCCCTTCCAATTACTTTATGGAAGACATCTGGGTTTGCTGGCATTGCTATATTCCTGTGTGGAGGATACTGGTAGAGTAGAGCCCCAAAGCTATTTGACTAAATTAATGAACATGCTGATAAAACGTCAAACTAAATCATATTACACCAGTGTAGCTAAGAAGATTTGGGATCAGGCGGCTAACTAATGTAGATGCAGCAATCTCCCCCAGTTCGCTGTAGGGTATAATCCTGTTCCATGACCCACATAGGCTTGGAAGAAGGAAAAAGCTTGCCAACATATGGACCAGACCATATGAGATAATCAAGAAGACTGTAATTGATGCCTACACCATTAAGGAACCTGCGGGTGGTCAGATTATCAATTAAGTACACGCTAAGTTCCTGCGACCTTATAAACAATGAGGGACTTATCGTCCAATCAAGGGGAGAGTAATGTCAAGAAATTGGTAAGACTGGACAATAAGTCCTAATTTGTTTGACAGATATCTTAGTTGTTGGAGAGGGATTCAAACTTGGATAGTCAATTTGACAAATAGAATAAATTCCGTTGGGGCTTTAATGATGAAGTGAAGCCAGACAAGTTCCACCAAATTATTAATAGCTAAGCATAAGAGTCAGAATTGGCCCAAGCAACGAAGATATGAGTGAGATGGGAAGACAAGAAGAGGGGCTGTTCATGAAGAGTGAGAAGATGGAGAGTGAATAGTAGAAAGAAGGAAGTGCACTCAGAAAGAGTCTGCTGGTTGTATTTTATTGAATAAAGTAGTGTGGTTGAGGCGATTGACTTCTCTTATTTAGAGATTTTTATTTAACTGAGGTAAGCCGACCAGGGGACAGACATTACCGAATATATGTGAAACTAAGAGAATAACTAACAAATATAAAATTAGGCACCCCAGGGTACTCAGGTTACCCCTGTTGCCAGCGGGACTGCCAGGTATGGGGGAGGTTGGTGCACTACTCTGAGGGGGTTTCCCCTGCTATGGAGCAGGTTTGAAGGAAAGGGTCTGTGTGGAGGAACCAGAGTGGGAACCACGATTCTATGAGCGCTTTTTGTCTTGGTCTCATATATCCATAGAGCTAGGCTTGAAAGTGCTCTAGTAAGTGGACATGGAATCTTTTAGTAATCCCATGAATGGTTGGGACCGTGCCCTTGAACACATCTAATGAAATTGTGTGTATTGTCCAAATTGCAATGGGTATTATTAGAGAGCGGAGGGTAAATGGGATTGGTGACTCGATCTGGAGCGCAAAGATACTTTTTGATGTCAAGAATTCCTGTTCGTTTTAAATCTTGAGCAGGCGTGCGACTTCCTGCCATATAGCTTTAGTTGGGGGGCATGTTTCTAGGCGGTGATGTAGGGATCCCTCCCCTCCACATACTGCACATGTTTTGTGGAGGGAGTTGGAGCGGTCTGCCGTCCTATAGGTCCTTCTTAAACAGCGCCAGGCGTTTGCTCTTATCCTTGGCTGTAGGAGTGGGTGGTGTGTCATTTTCCACATTGCCTTCTGTGTGGTTAAATCATAGGGAATGTCCAGAATATCTAGAGACTCTATCCTAGCTATTTTTGGGGTTGTTGCGAGCATATCCCTCTGGGGGTGGTTTTCTGGGTTTCTTAATTTGAATTGGGGGCTGGGTCGTCCCCTTCCCTGTATAGTACTCATGTTCTCTATGGTCCATCCCATACGGCGGATAGTTCTGAGGATATGTTTGAAATGAGGGGAGGTTCCATGCGGACCTGTTGCAGTAGGGTGCTTGGCAAGGTATGAAAGTAGTCTGGGTGGACTATGTGGGTTGGTTAATTTGAGCGCCTGTGCAAAGTTAGTCCTTGCTGCTCTGGAACAATGCTGTTGAGGGAGGTCTGGAGCAAGGATTTCCTTTATCCAGGTATCTAGGATGTGATTGGCATGGCTCTAAAAATCTATTAGTCCCATGCCTCCACTTGAGCGTGGGCCACATAGTGTTTCCATCCGTATAGGAGGGTGAGAGCCAGGCCACAGCCAGCCCTGAATAAGCGCGCAAATTGAGGTTATAAAGGTAGGTGAGAAGGCTATCGCATAAGCCTGGTACCACAGTATTGGGAGGATGAGCGAGTTAGCAACTGTAACTCATCCTGTTAGTCCTGGGGTTCTCCCCTTGAGGGAGGCTACGCGTTTGGATACCCGTTGTAACAGGTTACTTTCCATTGTCTCATTAGCATATCCCCCTGATTCTAGCCAGATTCCAAGGTGTCAGACTGGAGTGGTGGTCGAAGGTGTTGCAAAGGGTAAAATAATTGGGTTTTTTCTTCGAGTGTTGGTGTGAGGTTCTGATGTTGTGGCCAAAATTGTTTGTGTATTTGCTCAAGAGGATGATTTCTGTCTTCCTTTTGTTGAGCAATGCATTGCTCACCTTGGAGTATTCCTCTAGATTGCGTTCCAGCTGTTGGGCATCTTCATTGTTTGCTATACCTGCTACGCAGTCATCTGCAAAGGCCAGTCTCTTGACTGTTGGTTGTCCTTGTGCGGTTATCCCCATGAGACGTGAGTCAGTTACTCGGAGGAGCAGGTCAAAGCTGAAATTGTATAGCAGTGGGCTGAGGGGATCCCCTTGTTTGAGCCCTCTGTGTGGTTTAATCTTGTTTGTTAGGAATCCAGGGCCGCATACAGCCATGGTTGCAGAATCTGTTGGGAGCATCGCCCATTTTATGAACCTTGGTGGGAGTTTAAAGGCATGTAGATATTCTTTTAGGTATGGCCAGCTAACACGGTCATACGCTTTTTCCTGATCCAAAAAGACCAGGGCACCAGTTGCTTTGGATTAGCAAATGTCTGCAACAGGATGAATGTTGTTCCAGATTGAACGCCCTGGTATAAACTCAAACTGGTTGGGTGATAGGATGTCAGATGTAATTGCGCCTAATCTAGCTGCTAAAATTTTTGTTAGAATTTTTGTGTCAGTGTTAAGAGTGCAATTGGGTGCCAGTTGGCCAGGTCCAACTTGTCACCCTTTTTATACAAGGTTATAACGTAGGATTCATGGCCTCCTGGTAATAGGCGTGTTTCCAACAAGCTCTGGTTCATAGACGCCAATAGGAGGGGGGCGATTTGTTAAAATATTTTTTGTAAAATTTGTAGGGTAGCCCATCAGGCCCTGGGCATTTCCTACGTGGTGCACCGCGAATTTTTTCCCAAAGCTCCTCCTGTGTAATAAGGGATAGTATATTGTAATTTGGTGGTGTACTTTTTATTTTGGCAGTTTGAATAAATTATTTAATTTTTTGTGGATCTGTTGGCATATCACGATATAATTCAGTGTAATAGCGGTGTACTTCTGCCTTGACCTCCTCAGGGTCAGTTGCCACAGTGCCGTTGGTCTTGTGGACCTGTGTGCATGCGTGCTGGTTTCCACGGGAGTGAAATTGGTGGAAAAAGTATGTCAAACAGGTTTCGCCTTCCTTTATGAACTTACCTTTGTTCAATACTTTGATTCTGTGTTGGTGTTTGAAAATGAGATTGTTAAGTCGAGCTGAAATTTCTGCCCATTTGCATCCCCAATTAGGGCTATAGCCAGATCTCAGAGTATTTATATCCAGGTGATCTAGCTCTGCCAAGGTACACTTGATTGTAGCTGTGTCCGCGGTGTACTTGCGTGATGCAATATGTCAGGTTTTGTTGATTAAATCTTTCTTGAAATTTTCCTATGTTCTGATGGGATCAAAAGTGAATGGGACTGTGAATTCTGGGTTTGTAGCCTTGTTTTCACCCTAGTCAGATATCTCAGGCAACTTTATATTTTCTGGGTGAAGCTTGCTCCAAGGCGACACCTGTGTGTGGGATTGGGTTGGCGCTAACTGTACCGTTATTAATTGGTGATCAGAAAAATTGATCTTTTTTGTTTTAAATTTGGAGATTCTTGAGTGGTGGGATTGTGGGATGAGGATGTAGTCAATACAACTCATCGATATGAGCGGTCCCTCACGTATGTTGGGTCTTGTCATGTGGGGAAGGATTGGTGAATTGGGAGGAAGAGCATCCTGTAAGCAAAGAGATGCCTTCATTGTGCGATATTCAATGTGTCCAGGTGGGTATCCCCTGGGATTAGGCCATCGATCTGTATTGGGGTTATCCCAGCAGTTGAAATCGCCTAACATGATGATATCTGGTGGGAGGGTGAGAGTAGAAATTTCTTCAAAATTTTTTTCTCTCAGTTGCAGTGCATGGTGCATAGATACATGCTAACAAAAATATTTCATCTTGGCATGTGATTGTTGCTACCAGGACTCAACCGTGCAAGTGTGATGATGAATTTGTAATTTTAATTTTTTTGTTGTTTTGGACTATCACTCCACAGTGAGACGTCCATACTGATTGTGATGGTGCGACTCTGGTTGACCAGGATTCTTCTTCCCCTTGTAGGCAGTGGGTTTCTTGAATGGCCATGATGTCTACAAGAGGTTTTCTCAGGAATGCCAGCTTTTTGGCTTGGGACGTATGAGCCCTGGCTCCCGAGATCTTTAACGTCCCTATTGACACTGAGGTGCCCGCAGCACCTCAGAAGCGGTTGGGAGGACCCTCTGGTCCTATACCACCGCGGCTCATTTTGGCCATGCTCCGCGTCTGTACTCCAACTCTTTCACTGCCATTGTTGGTTCCCTTAATCTGACTCAATGATTTAAGGGAATTGCAGTTTTTTACATTTGCATCAACTTTTCCTGCACAGGTCTCATGTTGATTTAATGCGGATTGTTAATTGGATCTTATATTTTTCAGGTTCAACTTTGCTGCATTGTGCACCGCATTTTCACCCAAATTGTGGTTGCATTGTTCCTCAGTATGTGCATGACTGATGACGCTTTGTGGCTCAGTCTGGTTACTGTGAAAATTTTCGACCTGGGCATATTGTTCTGATTGGTTGGTTCAGTGAATATCCAAAATATCCTCCTGAATTTGTCCATGGTTAATGCCAATTCCGCGTATGGCGCCGCTTCAGCCGCTGCTTTCTTGCGAACTTTTTGTGCTGCTTTACGCTGTTTACTTGTAACTGGGTCCACGATGGAGTATAGTCCATCTTCACCCCACCGGAATGGGTGGTGGCCATCAGTCATTTTGGTGAAATTTTCATTATCTCCATCCATAGCTTCTTCACAAAAATCATTTTCCATTAAGCCCTCTTTTACAGGGCATGCATGTTCCTTGTGGCCCAGTGAGCCACAGTGGTTGCAAATGGGTGGTGCGCGTTCCAGTGTAACTCAGAATGCAGCTGACTGGCCCCCATCTGCGAAGTGAAATTCTGCTGTGCAGGGAATTCTGGATAAATCCTCTTCCACTTCTTGAAGGGGTTGATTACAGCAATAGCTTTGCCTGTGCACAAGTTGGGCATTAAGCAAAATGCTGTAATTCGAGTTGTTGGATTTCTCCATAGGCCACAAGACCTTTGCAGAGCTCCTCCTCAATTACCTTAAAAAGGAAGGTTGGTGGGGAGCGAGTCAAAGGAGATGAACAAGATTTTGCTTTGTTCCATCTGGTGTGCGCGGTGCGCACAATTTTTTTGCCCTCAGGGAGGGCAATTTCCACACAGATTTTTGCTGCAGCATTGGCTTCATTGGCTGTTTTAAAACCAATATCGATCTAGCTGTGGCCCATGTTGTTGGTGGCTATGTACACCACGTGAGGGAAAAGTGAGTGCTGTGCCTCACATGTTTTCTCCCACAGGGTCGGTAACTCATCCCCAAGGAAGAGTCTGATCCTGTGTTCCACCTTTACAAAGGTTGGTTGAATTGAATGTACATGTATTGCGCGTGCTTTACAGTAAATACCATAAACCCAGATGGTATCTGATTTTGCAATTTTTATGGCTTGGGTTCCTGGTCCCCCTCCAGGGCGTTTCTTGCCCTTAATTGCACCATTAAGCGCACCGCTTGCTGTGACGCTCGCCCATGTTGTATTATTTTTGTTACTAAAGTCGCCCATCTTTCCTGTGTGTGATTATCCAAATTTGCTGTTCAAATCGAATCATATTAACTAAAGTGATTGTTATGAGAAAGAAAAGCTCTTCTTATTTAAAGATTATTAAGTTTAATTGGTGGACCACCAATCTCCATATCACTTGTCTGTTGCTCAGTGGGCTCAACCCTGAGAAACCCCTACGGCGTATATCAAGTATATTGCAAATTTATAATAAAACATTGCAGCCTATGCCCTTTGTTTTGGGGGCCAAGTTCTCCAAAGTTGAACCACGAAGCTTCCAGCATCCCCCATGCTCTATTGTTCATTCTTCTTTTTAATCCAAGAAGCTTATAGTCATTGTCTTTGGGATGCTGTCCACTCCTTACATGAATACCTCGTTTCTAGCGCTTTTCATTGGTACCTTCTCCTTATGGCTCTGATTGGGGGCATGATATGTCAACCTCCGCCTAGTATCCCTTGCACTATGCCAGCTCACTTTTCCAACGTTCTTGATGAAGCTCGTCAGCAAGTGCTCAAGCTCAATCTTCCAGCTCTGGTGCCATATTTGGATTACTTGGGGTATTTTCTGACTGCCTCTTATTATTCTTTTGCTTCACTCCCCAATATGGGGTGTTTCATTTAGCAAGTATCACCATCTAAATTTCTCTTCCCCTTGTTGCATTCTCTCAGGGTTCAGCCTACAATCAAAGAACTTGGCTTCATGTAGGTCTAGCCCTTGCTAGCATTTGATCTCAAATAGATTTTGACGTTATATTTACTCCTACTGCTATACATCCTTCCCTAAGAGGCGACATAGGTAGTATCATCCCCAAGTTGAGGATAACCAATAAAAAGGTATAAAGATATATGATTTTTTTATATGTAGTTATTTGTTTTTTTCCTATATATATTTTACCTATATTCTTTATCACTTTTTTATTTTTCTTTTTATATGGGACATGACCCTCACTCAGTTCAGCAGTCCATCTATTGATTTAATACCCCCATACTGGTTCCTAGGTATACTCTGACCTACCAGTTTTCATGATTCAGTGGTCTTATTTTTTATGACTTAACCATTTATTTGGTTCAGCGGTCCTTTTATAGGGCTTAACCAAAAAATGTCAGGGCATAACTATCTCAATGGTTCAGCGGTCCTTTGGGAACAATCTTATCCTTTTTTACTTCTTGTATTGACTAATTTAAATGCTATACATAGACCAAGTTAACAATCCTTTCATCGGCGAGGTTCTTGATGGAATAGGCATACTTCATCATCTTGGCAATAATCTCAATCAGACCTGAACACAATGCATCTAGCTTGTTTCTTCCTCTGAAGCCATGTGTGTCACAATAGGCTACTTTATCACCTATGTGATATTCAGATTATGCCAGTCAGTTTTTATTGTCCATCATTTTAGTCTTGTTTTTTTCTTTTTGGTTATATCAAATGCTTGTGATTGCATTTTGATCAGAATATTTAAAAGTTGGAGCAGATACTTATTGGCACTCATCCCAATGTTGATTCAACCACCAAATATATAATTGGAGGTAATGCAGCCTACCTATTATACAACAACTCAAATGGCGCTTTTCCCATTGCTGTATGGTGAATGATGTTATATGCAAACGTCACTGAACTGAGGTATATTCCTCATGTGGAAGTTTTCCCAGTGACCAGCTTCCCCAGCGTTACAATCAGCGTTCCATTTAATCATTCTACCATCCATTTGTCTCTGGCTGGTAGGGTAATGACACAACTCCTTAGATCCCCAAAATCTCATCCAACCTCAGGATCATGTAGTATTTGAAATCCATTCAATTGTCACTTAACAAAACCTTTGGGCATCCATGGTTATATAAGACTTGATCCAGGATAAACCGTGCAGTACTTGGAGTGTCTATTTATACCAGAGCCTTTGTCTTGACCCATCTGGTCAGATGGTCAATCACAACTATTATATATTTGACTGCCCCTGTGCTCATTTTCAGTGGTCCATCTCATTGATGGACACTGTATGCCAGGAAAATCCAGGGAATACCAGTCAATATCCAGTTGTGTTCTTGTGGGGCTTGTGCAACTGACACTCCACTAAAAAAGCTAGATAATCAGCCACATCATAGTTGATAGATTCCCAGTAATAGTACTGGCAAATGTGGTCAGTCCTCTTCCTCAGGCCTTCATGCTCAGCAATATTATGCGCGTCATGAATTATTGCTGCTCATTCTGACAGTCTTTGGAATAATAGTCATTTTCTGTCGATAACCTTAAACACTTTTCCATCCTTGGTCTTGGTCTTGCATCACTTTCCGAAGTTAATCTTTGATCTCTCGAGGCTTGTTACCAATTTGTCCATTGACCATTTTCTTAAACATCTCATCAGCCTGTTAGTATACCACTTGGACCATTAGTAACCTTGATAAGCTGTCCACAATTTGATGAGAGTCTCCCACTCAGTAAACTATCTCAAAATTGTAAGCTTAAAGCATCAATGCCCTTTAGGCCAGACGTCCTTCCAATTCTCATAGGTTATACAGCCAACTCAAATGAGGAGTGGTACGCCTCACTTTAAAGTGCACTATGAATATACACCCAAAACTACTTACAGGCATAAATCACCGCAAGGCATTCACGCACAGTAATGGTGTAATTATTTTCTGCTGCTGATAATGTTTGGCTCATATAGTCTCCCAGATGCTTGTCCTCAAGCTCATCTACTTAACTCAGGATGGCGCCAATGGCCATTAACAAAGCATTGGTCTGCACTATAAACTCTCATTGAAATTAGATATTTAAATATCAGAGAGTCTATGAGATACTAGAATAAAGTATCAAAAGGACTCTGAGCCTCTTCTTTCCAAAAGAATCCTTTCTTCAGATCCTTTGGCAAATGAAAGAGGGGCTCAGCAATACTTGTAAAATACTGTATAAAACTTTGGTAATATCCGACCATTCTAAGGAACACTTGAATGTCTCATAAACTACTCAGAATGGCCATCCACTCTATGGCCTCAATCTTCTGCATTTGTGGCTGCAGATCACTGAAGTTTATAACGAACCCAAGATATTCCAACTCTTTCTTAAAAAAGTGGAACTTCCTTGGCTTATTCTTCAGTTTAGATGCGTATAGAGCCTTAAATACTTATCCTCAAGTGGTGTAAATGGTCAGTAAAGGTCCTACTGAACACATTTATATCGTCCAAGTACACCAGAATACATTGAAACTTTTAATTCATCTAATATGGCGTCCATGGCCCTCTGAACATTGCAGGCGCGTTGCAAAGACCTTGGGGCATCCTAGTCAGTTGGTATAGCCCTTGCACGGTGATGATCGCACAGTTCTCCTGATCTTCATTTGGCAAATTGATTTGCCAATATCCCAATATTAGATACATCACGGAGATTGATTTTGCTTCTCCTAATCGTTCTAGAGCATCATCAATTCATGGTTTTGGATACAAATCCTTCTTTGTTATTTTGTTCAGCTTCCAAAAGTCAATCACAATCCAATTAGAGCCGTCCTTCTTCTTCAAAATTAGGACAGGGTTACCCAGGGACTTGATGATGGAACTAGAAGCCCATGCTTTACTAGTTTGCTGATTTCCTCTTCCACTACTGCCTCAGCGGCCTTTGACCATAAGATCGGTCTCATTCTTATCAGTAAACTTTCCTCAGTGTCAACTTTATGGAAAACATTCCTCACACATCCTAAATCATAATCATCTGGGTGAAGATTTATCAATACTTTTCAAGTAGGTCAAGCACCTCTTACTACTGTCTTTCCATCAGATCAGCGATTTGCTCTCTGTCAACTAATAGATTAATACTCTCAGCCACCCCTATTGGAAATCCCATCTTATTGAGGGTCCCATAATTATGGAATTTCCTCAATTCCGCCATCAGTATCAGATGGACAAACGGGCGATCTGATTATTCTTTATCTTCATCAGTTTTCCACTCAAATTTGCCAGGAGAACTCAAAATCCTCCATGACCCGGCATAACTATTCCAGGAGCCACCCATGGCTATACTCTGGACTTCTTCCAGGGGCTACTGACCTTTCCATATAATAGCTTACATATCTCCAACGTTAATCACATATTGACTATGGTCTGGAATCCAGGTGGTATGGTCCTCAAATTCTTGATTCATAACAGAATCTCCAATTTTACAGGAATTCCATCAGCATTTATTATTGTTTTCGTCCAAACAATTGGTAACAGATTGGGATAATACCACCTTTGTATATCATATTGATGACATCGTTTCTTTGGTCAGCGGAGTTTCCCCATCTCTCTGATAAACTAGAGGTAGCATCTGACTCAATACGGTTAACGTATTATCTTTTTTAAAAAGAAATTAAGGTGGGTCAACCTTGGAGCAAATATACCATACTGGGATTTTTTTATAGCCAGTACAGGTATCAAACATGTGTTGAACAAAACCTGCACTAGAGTGGAAGCAGGAATTACCCTGTCAGGCTAACCACCCTTCAACGTATTATCTTCAAAATTAAATTTAACTCCTTATTTTTAAAAACTCAGTCCTGATTAGAATATTGTAAATTTTTTAGCTAAAACTATTGCTGGCGTGGATACCACTAAAGATCCAAATCTGAGTGGTTAAGCGCTATACGCTCCACAGAAGAAGGTTGTATTTGTCCTGGAGGTTCCATATTCCTTCTTATATTCCAAATCAGGAGAGATTCTCATCTTCTTCACTAGCTTGGTAGAGATAATATTGATAGGCGCCTCAGTGTCAATAATTGCTGCACCCATACTCAATTAACCAGTATATCAATATATGTACACTTGGAGTATTGCAAAAGGGTATTTATTGAGCGTATTGCAGCGTTATTCATTAAATTGAGGGTATGAATTATTTGCGCCAACAGATCAGGAAATGATCCTAAATCGCGCTTAGGGGTTGTCAGGATCATGAGTGTTTTACCACATATCCCCTGTTAAGTGTAGGCTAAGGACCCAAAGCTCAAGGGTGCTGGATAATACCTATTATGCTTCTTTTTGACTAAGAATTCTAGTACCAGATGCTTAGTTCTGGTGCTACAAATCCAAAATAATTTGTACAAATTTTTAGCTTAAAAACGTTGAAAAGAAGAAAATAAAGTTTATTAGTTTAGTTTAGCCATCTAGTACTAAAAAAAGTTTATTAGTTTAGTTTACACAATATAAGGGAAAATCAGACAAGTGTCTTAGCCAATCTTAATCTATACTAAGCTAAGATCTACTTCACGTTTCCTAAATGGTATTAGCTCGCTGTATAGATTGGGTTTGAACCCCAGTATTAGGTGGTTTTATTCAAATAAAAGGTGACCGCATTAGTTGGGGATTGTCCCCAATGTGGCAAGGTAACAACTTTTCGTTGGGGATTATCCCCAATAATTTGATGGTTTAGGTTTTGTTCCTGTCTTCTACCTCATTAAATCTTATTAGGCAGAAATCTTAACAGCACCCTTCACTAGATCTTGGCGAAGGGGGATAATGGCTGGATGAATTGACTGTGTACATGATCTACCATGGTACCCTTAACAATCTCTAAAATTGAGTGCTCGTTGCCCTGCCTATAAATGACTTTGTAGGGCCCCTAACCAGTTGGCGCCCAATTTGTTCTCACATCCTACAGGCCGATGATGGTAAAAAAGAACTAAGTCACCCAGCTGTAAGGGGTGTAGGGGCTCATGCGTATCATTAAACTGACTTGTTTATCTACTAGTGATAGCTGATAAGTTCTCAGAAGCTAGGCCTAGAGACAAATAATTTCATTAGCAAAGCTTTACATAGTAACTTTGGGGGCATCAGGAGAAGCTTGATATAACATGGCCTGAACTTTGGAAAGCAACTGGGGATTTCTTCCATATATTGCTTGGAAGGGAAACATCTTAATTAACTGGTGGTAGCTCAATTCTATAGGACAGAATTGCATTAGGGAAATATTGGGGCCAATGAAGGGGTCATTCATGGCCATTTTCAGAGGGCGGAAGTAAGGGTACCATTCGCCCACTCTACCTTTTCATTGGTTGGAGGATGGTATGTAGTGGAAGATATCTGAGTGGATCCCACTAGTTTGACTAAAACATTCACCAGCAATGATCAGAAATTTTGACCATTATTGGGAGAATTATGTTAGGGCACCATTGCTGGGTGATAATCCAATTATATAAGAAGGTGGCGGTAGCTTTTACCAAAGCGGAGGGTAGTGATACAGCTTTGATTCACTTAGTTATATGGAACACGGTTAGAAGGAGGAATTTATGACCATTAGAGGCTCGAGGGAGGGGTCCCACAACATCAATGCTAATACTATGGATGGGTTCACAGGGTCGACCCACTGGATAATGAGATTAGGGGATTTGGTATGGCTTGGCTTTTACATACAGACAGGAATCTAATACGTCTTGGATTGAGACAAGCATTTCTTCCCAGTAGCATTTAGTATTGAGCCACTGGTAAGTTTTACAGATTCCCACAACTAACTTACCAATGTCTTTCTAATATGATGTCAGTCCTTACCGATGGGCATATGTAGGGCAACCATTTTTGAGCCACAAGTTTGTATAATTTACCGTCTTTAAATTGAAGCTTTGCTGATTTTGTTGCTATTTCTTTTTAAGGGTTGGGGATTCATCTTTCCATAAATGTGATTGAGTTATGAGGTTGTAGTTTCAATCCTCAGGGTCAGTTAATATTAATTTGGGAAGCTGGGATAGGCAGTCAACATTTTGGTGTATCAGCCCTGGTTGATTATTAATGATAAATTATAGTTTTAAAGTTTTAACGCTCAGCGGGCTAACCTCCCATTGGGGTTCTTCATTTGCTCTAGCCATTGCAAGGAAGCATGATTGGTGATTATGGTCAACTGTTTACTTTATGAATAATGTCAGAAATGCTTAATAGCCAGTAGTACCACCAAGCATTTGCATTCTGTAATGCTATAGTTGCATCAGCTCTGGTTAAAGTTTTTCTATAATAGGCGATAGGATAGTCCACTAAGCTTTTTTCATGCTGATATAGCATGGCTCTGATGGCTATATTGCTAGCATTGGTGAAGAGGAGAAAGGGTTTATTTAAATTTAGAATGAACAAATATTGGAGAATGAGAGATAGACATGTTGCAGGTTGAAGGCTTGATGCTGCTCTTTGTTCACTGGAAAGGTATACCTTTCTTCAGTAAAATTACTAGAGGCTCAGAGGTGTCAAAAAAGTTTGGAATAAACTGGAGATAATATCTCAGCAATTCAAAAAACTTGTACATCTTGTACGGAATTAGGTGGGACATTTTGGAAATGGCCAAGACCTTTTCATCCATTGGGGATATTCTGGCTTTCCCTACCTTATGGCCCAAGAAATCCATTTCATTATAAAAGAAGGAGCATTTTGATGGCTTTAATTTTAGTGAAACTTTCCATAACCGCTGGAAAACTTGTCTGAGATGATCTATTTGTTTAATAAAGGTTCAAAAAAATGGCAATATTGTAAAGATAAAACAACACATAGGAACGTGTTAAATCACCTAAAAAACCGTAAATGGCACATTAGAAGGTAGTAGGGAACATCGATGAATCCCCCCTTGGGTTGGGACCATCTAGTACTAAAAAAAGAAGGTAGTAGGGAATTACATAACCCCTGCGACACTTTAGTGGGCTTAAACAATTTTTCACTTGATATAAGGCACATTTTTCAGATCCTTTAGTAATAAGTTGACTTGCCAGTACCCGTTGGTGAGATCCATAGCTAAAAATAGTGGGAACCCAACATCAAGTGTAAGGAGTCATCTATACGCGGCAATGGATAGCTGTCTTTTCTTATAGTTGAATTGAGGCGGCAATTGACTATGACAACATGGTGGCCACCATCCTTTTCCTGAATCAACAAGAGCGGGGAGGCCTTGGGCTTTTAGAAGGCATGAGTAACCCAGCTTGCAACAGTTGCTGAAGATCTAGAAACACTTGAGACTTCCTCAACTTTATATTGTCTTTATGGCCGAGATTTTACTGGAGGGTGAGCCTCAGTCTTAATTTGATGAATTACCCCAGACATTTTTCAGTAATCACTTAATCCCAAGGAAATATATCGCAATATTCCTCAAGGAGGTCTTCAGCGTTCTGGCACTTTATTAGGGGTAAGATTGTCTCCAATTCTACTTTCAACCAGAGCTATGTTGGATAGGAAGTCAAAACTTAAATCTTGTGAAGAGCTAAAATAACTTACATTTGCGATATTTCCAATGAAGCATAGTTTTACATGAGCAATAGGGGCATATTGAGGGACTTGAAGGGTTTGATCCAATAGATTATCTAATATTTTTTTATTTGAGGTGGGCTGACTTGGGGACAATACTGCACCAATTAAGGGAAATTGAATGAATGGGAAAGGAAGATAAAATCCAGAAAACCTCCATGCGTGGCGTATGATGGGCCAAAAACTCCATGGACCGCCTTTACTATTTGCTATCTTGGTTCAGGGCATTGGTGCGCAAAGCCAACACAGTCATAATTGTCCCCTACCCAAAGTTCCAGTACTGGAATCAAACTCAGGGATGCAGCAGTAGAGGTCCCTACTCTACCACTTGGGTATCCTCCCCTAGATTATCTAATAATATAGATATAGATTTCCCATAAGCAGGATCTAAAATCCCCGGACAGGTCAATGCTTCTTTGATCAAAGGGTTTGGGTGGCCAATAAGCTCCTAAAATTGTTTAGAAGGGATGTAAATCATGATCCTCATATCCACAATAACTTGTGAGCCAGAGGATATTATAATAGGATGGGGGCATACAGAGGGATCCTGTTTTTGGCGTCCACAGCCTCAAGGGTAACTTAGTTTTTCCTCTTAAAACTTGATATTTGACTTTACAAATATAGGACGGTTATTTGAGGAGGCAGGTTCGTTTTTTTGGGGCTTCTTTACTTTTGATTGAGATTTAAAATATCAACAGAAGGGGGTGAAAGGCGAGTCAGTAAGGGCGTATGGATATCAACCTGAAGGGTACAGTTTGATTCCCACCCTTCGCACATTGATTGGGGTGCCAGCCAAAGGAAGCTATTGGCGGTAAGTATGTCTAATAACACGAAAACCTTACCCATGACGTAACCAGAAAAATTTGAGTCACAATCCGGAGGTGGAAAAACTTTCTTTGACAGAGTTGACCCTGTTCAGGTTTCATGTCATTTCTTTCTTTTGGTAATGCCTGTCTCCTGGTCAGCTTGCCTCAGTCAAATAAAAAACATTAACAGAATTTAATACCCTAGTAGGGACAGGTATTTTTCTTTGTGGTTGATGATGCAGATAAGCTCCACATCAGCTGGACCCCAATAAGCAGTTCATAATTATCATTTTCTAATAAAATAGTGGGGGCAGTAATTAGATGCTTTCCAAATTGGAAAGGTAAGGCAGAATATGGCCAATTGCTTTAGTTGTCCAAATCAGCCATCCCATATTCAGCACCATAAATTCAAACCTAAAGCAATTTTTTATATTATTGATAAGTCGGGAGGATATAACATTAACTGGTGAGATGGTATCAGATTATTGCCAAGACTTTAACCCCATGAACGACTACCTCTACTCGAACCACTGAAGAGCCAAACTGAGAGTTAATGGCTAGTAAACTTTATGGGGAAGCTATAATGAAGCAAGCTGGGATTTTGCTGCGGCCAAGTTTGAGGCTGTTTGATGCTTTTGAAGGTTTTGTCTGCCAGCGCTTAGCTTTTTATAGAAAAATTGACTCTAAGAGTTGATTGGGTAACTGACCAACATAAAAATAGAGATGAAGATCTTTATTTTCTGGATAGAAAAGGGTACATCAACTTCTTCAGGAGTCTAACATAAAGCATCCCAAGGTGCTGGGTTTAGGATTAGAGCTAATACATGGGTCCTGAGGCACTTGGTTGTTGTCAGCATAGGGAGCCTCTTGCCCTATAATTACTGATCCTTTGAAAAACTAAGTAAAAAAATGCAACAAGTGTACACAGTATGATTGTTTCTATTGCAAAAAGTTCAGGATAATTTGGGAGTAGGCGAGTTGGGGGTAGAACCACTAGCACTTGGGCCTGAGGCTTATTGTTATTAAAATGAGGGGTCCCAGTGGGTTTGAGCAGATCAGCCAGAACTTCAAAAATAGCTTTTTTGATATGGAGGAGAGACGTCTAGTTAGACTTTACTGCTTTAAGATATAATAGAATGTTACATATATCTTTAATTGCCAAAAACAAAGCAGTTACAGCGTCATTAAAAGTAAAATGTTTTCCAGAAACCAACGTTTGAGCCCTGAGGTAAAAATGGTGAACAAACTCAGTACTGGTTTCTACCTGCTTAAGGCTTATTTATATTAAAGATTGTTTTTGTTGGATAAAGTTAGGTTGATCCCAAGTTCCCAAAGAAGATTAAAAGCGGCGGCATGCCAAGTCTGGCAATACATTAGATGGGGTACCATAATGTCTTGAGTACACGACTAAACCAGTCAGTTAGGTGTTTAAGCCGTTGGTTTTGGTAGCTTCCTCCATGGCATTTTTATACCAAAATAGAAAAAAGATTATCCCTTCACCTGGGACATACTTTTCCTTAAAAGATGGTTTGAACGTGCCACTGGGGGGTTAATGATCAAATGGGGTAAATTGATACTGGGAGTGCATTTTTTCCTGAAGAACTGCTAGCGCTGAAAGATACACGAGGGTGGAGAGCGTCCACTTTATATTGTAAGGTATTAATATCCTCAATTATTGCGTCTACCCAATTATGGGCGGCACAAAGGATCAACTAAGTGGCAACAAGAGGGGTACTGACAAATTTTGCCTTTTTGCTCGGTAGTTGAATCTTGAAGTTCAGGTTGGTTTTGCTCAAGGGCAAAATTTTGTTGCTCCAACCTGCACATTATAGCGGTTAAATTATTCAGGAGTTTAAAACGTTCTTGATCTAAAATGAGATTGGACGCCAAATTGGTATTGTTCACTATTTTTTATATAATTTATTTTTCACTGCAAACTCAGGGTGTACCTGGAAAGGAGCACCAGTTTTGTCGGAATCACGGGTGTTTTACCATGTACCCTTGTTGAATTTAGGCCAGGGGACCCAAAGCTTAAGGGTGCTGGATTATACCTTTTGTGCTTCTTTTTGGTTAAGAAATCTGATACCTGATACTTAGTTCTGGTGAGTCTAATATAGAATAAATTTTACCAATTTTTAACTTAAAAACTGTGAAAAGAAGAAATTAAGACTTATTAGTTTAATTTTGCACAATATAAGTAAAAATCAGGCAAGTGCCTTGCCAAACTTCATACATACTAAGCCATGATTTACTTCACATTTCCTAATTGGGATTCATTCGCCACATAGATTAGGTTTGAACCCCAATATTAGGTGGTTTTGGGCGATTAATAGATGACCGCATTAGTCAGGGATTGTCCCTGATGTGGTAAGGTGGTGATTTTTGTCATGGATTATCAGCTATAATTTTGACAGACTGGGTTCAATTCCTGTCATTTACCTCATCTGAATCTTAAATTTGGGCAGGAATCGTGACAGGGGGATAGACATATTTGCCCCATCTATTTTGTTCTGAGTAAGTTCATCCAGATTCTCTGCAGATAAAATCTTGTCTGCTAGTTGTTGCTCTTATGGGTGAACAACCTCCTTGATTATTTTGAGGGTTGATCTCCTTCACTCCAGCTCTGGTTACTGCATTGACGTCTAAGTTGACCACTTGGTACAGCTGGTCCTGTTCCTCATCATCTACAAATAGATCACTAATGTCAATATCTTCACTTAAGATATCAGGAGTAACAGTTTTAATTGCAGCTCTATACTGTTCCCATATAGGCCGCGGGCCTTTTTCTTGAATTTTGTGTGGGTTTGGTCTCCTTTTCCTGGACCACATTGATCTGCTCATTAGTCTTCTTGCTAAATCATTGGGAAGCGAAGTGGTCCTTCCCTATGTATTGATGACAGCGTGTTAGGATTTTTGCCCATATCCCCAGCCTGCTAGATTACCTGGTATTGCTAGGGGAAATATTCCCTAAGGCGAAGTGAACTGGAAATTGGTTGACCCAGATTTTGGAGGAACCATGTTTGGGAGACTTTTTTTTGATATTTATCTGGTTGTATCCATCAGGGATTGATCCGGATGAATACCTAATATCTCATCAGGTGGAGTGGCCGACGAAATAAGGGCATCTGATAGTAATTAACTATCAGGTGTACCAATTGGGATTGGTCAGGTTTCATCACCAACTGATTGGGAATGTTTAATGAGTTGTGAGGCGAGTGATGCCACCTGCAACTAGCAGATCAATTGGTTGTTAGCCAATTATGGATGATTTGCTTGGATTAAGAGGAAAACGTTAAGGATACATTTCTGACCCTTTTGTTTGAGGTCTTGAGGATGTCTAACATCAGAATCCTAGTTAGGATGGGGAAGACCATCACTTCTGAGACGAGGAAGGGTGATTCAATGGCAACAGCTGCCGTTTCATCAAAAAGGTGTCAACTGAGGGTTAGACAGCCAAATTCCCTATAAATTCCCTAGAATTCACTATAATAAAAAACACCAAAAACACACTCAAGTACACTCAAGTAGAAAACAGTAGTAAAAACACTGGAAAATACTCACTGATTGACACAAGTTTATGGTTGGGAAAGAACTAATAAAAAACTTTATTACTTTGACTATAGCTTCAGTAATAGTTAGACTAGCAGCATCTAGCGTGAAGATTCCATCTCAAGGATATTATTGCAGAAGGCAATAATTGGTAGACTCTCAGAGAAGTGTAGAGATCTGAGAGGGGATCTAGAGACAAGGGGAACCATGGCTAAGGGAATGCTGCTGACTGTGTGTTGGGCCAAAGGGACTGTCATCAGAAGATCTTAATAAAGATCAAGTGGACAGGATTTAGGGAACGAATCCCTAAGAGTGAAATATTCAGTACTATCAGAAATACCAGCCAAAGCGTTGGGCCTGAAGATAATTCTAACTCGAAAAAGGATAATAGTCATCATACTATTATCAGATTATATATATTCTTACAATGCAAGGTGCACGATTAAACTAAACCTGTGCAGTAGAAAGATTACTAGGGTTGACCTCCAATAATCAACTCCCAAGAGTAAAATTTTTACACAGCGTTTGTTACTTCTATCTGTTTGTTTATACTCTGGGCTTATTTTCCAGAACTGTTTAGTTGTTGGACTGCTTAGCACTTTCAGTCATCTTGGTTGGATTCAAATTTTAGACCAGACTCAGTTTGAAGATTCGATTAGGGGCCTCTAACGTGGCTCCTAGTAATTTCAAGTAATTTACCATTTTGTGGGGCGGATATTTTGGTTGATAACTCAAAGACATTTTTCAATGTAAATTGCAATAAGGCCAAAGTGCTGCTAGTAATGCAATACAAACATCAAAATTATCCAATACTTTCACTCCAACCAAAATCAGTGGTTCTTAGTAGAATTAGTCGCTGAAATTCTCTAATTCCTCACTCTTCTGGAATTGTTACCCATAAATTCCTGCTAGCATTTCACATAAATTTGGGGCTTCCAAACTCCTTCATTATAGCAGCTTTGGCCTTTAATTAAGACCAGCTTTCCACCTCAAGATGAGGTAACACTAAGTTTTGACAGTCTGTATCCAAACAGTTCATCACCGTTAAGCTTTCTGTCTGTTGCTGTACCCAAACATAGTCATGTCAAATAATTGGAAGAACGCAGGGGAGCTATACCATTAAAACATGGGTAGTTTTGGCATAGCTTTGGAATCCTCCAAAGCTTCTCTAGCTTCCACTCTCAGATCGGCTACCAAACTGACTTGAGGAGTGATTTAGGGGTCATCTCCAAAATGGCAGAAAATACAATTGGCATATTTCTTTGAATTGTCAACTTCCCAACTGGATTTATTGGTATCATTTCTTTGGCGTCAGTCGCCACATAGGAATTGCATCCACATCTCTGAGTCTTCAGTTCTTCTATTTGCTTCACAAGTCACTTCACATATGAGCTGAGTGAACGCAATCAAACGTGATCCATTTTGCATTCAGTCTTCAAGACTAAAACTTCTTGAACTAGATTTCCTACTTTATTCTTCAATGACGTTACTTTTCCAAGTAGCTCATTGCCAAAATTGGAAACATTTTTGACTCTTTCCTCAATCTTAGTAACTCTCTCCTTCAAGGCAGCAAATTTCTCTATGATCAGCTGAATTAAGGCGTTCTTGTTGATGGTTGCCAATTCCATCCAAAGTTTTCTTAACTTATACTTGTATGAAATCTTGTATTGGCGTGTCTTAACTCAACTACTCCCTGTAATGAGCACCAATTATTAATTTATGGGTCTATCAGCACTAAATGATATGAACTGGATCGACTGATAGCTCCCAAAAGTTAACTGCACAGGTTTAGTATGTGCATAATTCGCTTTGTTTGATAGTAATTGATATGTTATTGATAATAGTATAATGACTATTATTTGTAGTTGAATAGATAATCCCAATGTGGTCCAACGCTAGACCTTAAATTATCCACGAATTTCTGGTGAATTCAACTATAGGGACTTCTTCCCTATCCATCTGACTTGATCCACTCTCAGGTTCAGAGGTTTCCGGCCTTTCTTCTCATCACGATGAGTCTGCAGAGATTCCCATCTAAAGTCTGCTTCTCTTCTAAGGATCCTCGATCCTTACTCTTTATATGACACAAGATTCCACAATTATTGTATACAACAACAATAATTTATTGAAGATGAATAGAACTTATGTCTCAAATGGAAGAACCTTTTTTTCAATAAGATGAATCATTTTTCAAATGTGAATTTATAGGGAATTTGCTGAGGAAATTTGTCGCCTAACTCCTTGGTTGGCGCCTCAGCCATGAGATGGCAACTATTTCTATTGAACTTCCCTACAATGTCTCACTAGCGATATTCTTCTCCATTAGTTTGGATTCCTTTATCAGACATCCTTAAGACCTGAAATGGAAAGAGCCAGAAAACGCGTCCATAACATTTCCTGCTCAATCACAGCAAATCAACCACATTTAAACAGTGACCTGCTTATGTAATGGAACTCTTCAAACATTATGGCAGGTCATGAACCAACTGATCTATTTGCTAGTTGCAGGCAGCATAACACCTTGTTACTTCTAATTAAATTCACAATTGGTTGGTGATAAAACCTGACTGATTCCAATTGGTACACCTGATAGTTAATCATTAATCAACTATCAGATGCCTTCATTTTGTTGGAAGCTCTACCCAATGAGATCTTAAGCATTCACCGGATTGATCACTGAATGATCTGAACCTGGAATATTACTCAAATCCCAAGCATTATTAATCTGAAATTGGTGTCTTCAATATTCAATTCACTCACTATAGGTTTTTACCCTTACAATTTAACAGTTAACCTAGGAGGCTGGAAAGGTGTGCAAAAATCCCAACAGCATGTCATGCGCACAACCAAAATCAAAGTCATTTTTTGCGAAAATAATGCTGTACTTTTGATGAGGTTCAACTCTGGTCCTTCTCCTCCTCTGTTAAACCTGAGAGACTTTCCCATTATATTATAGAGCATATAATTTCTTGGTACTGGTGCTAAGGCCTAATTCATCAAAGTGAACAAATTTATAATTATTCTTGACTTCTTCATCTAGCAACATATGCACAAAGTGATAATTTGATGTAGCTTTATCTAAGTAGGGTACACATACAGTTTAGTTTTAGTATCTGAATCTTACTTTGTTTGTGGGAAGATTAACCTGGGAACAGCTACTAGCTCAAAATTAGATTAACAGAATGGCGCTAATATTCACAATATAAACCTTGCTGAATTTCAGAAAAAGGTTCAGTCCTCACAATTATTTGATGGCCCACCAGAATGGTCAGATTATGATAAGCAAGTAGTGGAATACCCTTAAATTTTTTAATCTTACTAGGTAACTATTGGGTAAAGCCCAAAGCCGCTGATAACCAATTGGCCTTATGATATCTTAAGATGATAGGTTAACAATACCATGTTTTTGAAGATCTGGGACTCATCTTTATGATTGCAAATTAGAAGAAGAGTTTGTCCAAGTATTTCCAACGTGATCTCATTATTAGCTTTGACTCAATGAGTCCTCATAAATGATGTTTTACTAAGAAAGTTGTAGTTTTTTTTAAATGATGGCTGAAGCAGATATTACCAGTAAGTTAAGCCACAGCGGTAAAGCATTGTATGCTCCTTCAGAAGTGGTAGTATAGGGGCTCGCCATACCATGGATTTTATGATGGTTTATGTCTGGTGTGAGGCTCAGTTCTTTTACCAAATTTTTGGACTTAATATCAATTGCTGCCCCACCATCAACAATCATACTAAATTTGAGCTTGTTTTATGCAATATCAATACAAATTCATTAAGAGAAAAAGGCAGTTACAGAATTTATTGCATAAGTCCAAGGTGTCCTCTTGATTTATAAAGACTGTATCTATGCACCTATTTGAGGGCTAAGCTCCTTCTTATTCTCAATAGGTATCGCCACTTGGACCCCATCTAATTTGGGTATATCACCAAAGGAAAGTGGAAGATTTTGTATCTCTGATAGTTGGATGCAAGGCGTTGCTACAAGTCTCTGCATCAACTTAACTTTGCATTTTCCCGGAATGGTTGGTCATGGGTACAGATCATCCGCTATTACAGGCTGAACCACTGGATGAAGCATGTTGTTGGCTGACTTCCAACAGACTAAAGGTGGAGTCAGAGATATTTTTGTACTTGGTCTTTTTTTAGAGGAGGCGGAGGTAGAAAATACCTGTTCAACACCACCCTATCTTTTTCACAGGTTTTCTTCCTCCTTTGGGTTCACAAAAAACTGTTGATCTGGAACTTAATTTGGGAATGAATTGTATAAATGCCCCAACTTCTTATAATAATAACATGTGATATGAGTGCAATCAGACCTTCAAATAAGGCCATAAAAATGAGCTAGTTATTGCTTTGGGAGTTGGCCCAGAACTGTTTGGTCACAAGGCTCTCGTGGGCTTTGGTTAGGCGCCTCAAAAGTTACAGTGCGTTGGATAAGGTAAATTACCATCTGGGTGATATCATGCTTCTCGTTAAATACTGGTATCAGAACCTATACAACTCTATGTAGGTCTCTCAGGTATGGTGAAGAACAATAAGGGTGTCAAAATCATTTATAACGTTGGCCTCAGACAGCATCTGTGCCTCCAAATAAAAACGTTAAGAAAACATTTAAATATGTTTGTCTTCTTTAAAAAGATACTAAGAAATCCCATCTTATACATGATCATCCTTTCTGCGCCGCCTTACACATTGATAAGAAGATCTCTGGTGCTAAAATTGGACATATCAGCCTTCTTTGGTTATGGAATAACTGTCTCCTAACTTTTGGAGTATAACACGTTAATTAATGCTTCCAACTTAGCGGTCTTAGATGCTTCACCCATAATAATTTTAAATAAATTCAATAAATTGTGCACATTTGTATCTTGTCAAACTTTAAAATACTAGGATTATTCAGAAATTAATTTCTATGGCTTCAGGGCCAATGGTCATGTAATGTACCTATGTGACTTTCCAGGATACTAATATGAGGAGAGGAAGTGACATGGCATTGAGCTACGGTATCATCAGGGTGCGTGTAAGCACCATTAGTCAAAACAGGGGATCAACTGTAGGCTGGTTAAATGTAACCCGCACCTTGATGCTCTCACTATAGTGTTCTGTTAAAAGGGCTTCCAAAACCAATTGACCCTGGCGGCACTTAGAAATTTCCTTATTAATCTCTAACTTATATTGGTTCATCATTTCAGAAAAAAAGGAGGAGTTCCACCTGCAACGTGATTTCCATATTCTCAGTTACTTAGGTAGTTGTCAGAAAGTTCTCTTTTAAAGCACTTTGTCATCTAGTAGGGACTGTACCTTATCTCTGAGTTTTAAGGTATATATGTAAGGAGTCAATCTTCTGATAAAAATCGGTATTAAGGCTTTCAAGGCATCATTGATGGGCTTTCATACCCTTTACTAAGTTTTTCACTTGATAATCATGGCCTAATATGATATCTGAAATAGGACAACATGTGCTTTCGATTCCAATTATAATTGGCTTATTGCATTAGAACAATTTGTATGTGGCCTCATAGCCTCCAATTGCAAAGCCAGATTGGTGTGTTCCCGCATACCTGAGGTATTCCTCAGATGGGTAGTCAGAAGGCATTCTTAATAACAAAATTTCTCTTACCATCTAGTACTAAAAAAAAAATTTCTCAGAGGAACAAGGTGTGATTCTTGTTACAATCACCAAATGTTGAAATCAGTGCTGGGACATAATATTTCTACTGCACAGGTCAATGCACTAAAAGAACAAAGTACTGTTTGAAGACAGTACTTTGACCAATATCTAACAAAAGATAATGTGGTTACAGCAATAGGGTTTTTTACTATAAACAAGAGAGTACAATGTAGTGTTTAATACTGCCAGGGACACCCAGGCTCTCTCAAAGAATCCTCAAGATAGTGTCATGGAAGCGGCTGATAAGAATTAGACTGGGCTCCCAGTTGGGGTGTGTGAGCACCCTTTGGAGAGCCCAGAATGACAAAGGCACAACGGTCCGTGCACTTAGAAGAAGGGGAGCTCTATCGGGGATGTGAGGAAAGTAAAGGTCATATATGTACTGAATGCCCCCAAGGCAAACCAGATGGTTGCAATGGGGGCAACCTCAAGTCTTGTGGGGGCAACCCCCCAAGGGCGGGAGAGGTGGGGAGGATGACAACTCCTCCAGGGTTTGCAGTTGCTGGCCTTCAGTTTTGAATAGGTGAGGTTGTGCGCCAGCGAGGGGTGGCACAGGTCCCACCGCATGAACAGGGGTGCCATCAGAGAGGAAAACGGACCCGCGGCAAGCATCAGGGACAAGCTCCCCTTGGGTGGGGTGCTCCAGGGTCCTCAGGTGGGTGGGACCAGTGGCAAACAAGCCAGGTGTGGGGGCTGAGCTCATGAGCATTGGGGCGAGGGCATTCTGAGGCTGCTCCAATAGGGGAGCGGCCTTGGATATCTCAGTGGTGGAGTGAATGGATGGATTTACATTAGACAGATATGCAAAAACAGATGGAGAATTGAATCCATCATCAGGGATGAGGCGGTTTATGGTGGATACAATCTGCCGCATGGTGGGGTTGAGTGACCAGATGACCCATTCAGCGATCATTGGGATGATTATTTGGATAGCAGCATGCTTTGCTAGATTATTTTGCCGAATTTTAGTAAAATAACCTGGTGGAGTCTGCGACAAGGCATTCAGGGTATTCAGGTTTAATCTAGAGCAAAGCGCAGGAAGATTAGAGAATGAACTGACAACTGCCCCTAAGCAGGGCAGTTGCCTCAAGTATTGGGAGAATTGCATAGTGGGGATGCTGAGGGATTGGGTGATTGGGGATCAGCGATGGGATTTGGTTGGCTGGTGGGTGAGAGGGTGGGGGGATGTCCAAACTCTTGGCAAAAATCAAAAAACTTTTGCAGATTTTTCCAAATTTTTGGGACCAAACCAGGTCAATGGTACCAATCTGGGCCCTGACCATTTGAGTCGGATTGTTCACATGGTTCAGATTCCCCAGATCTGTCCCAGGGGGCTGTGAACTTGACGCTGGGTCGTCCACAACTTGGTCCAAACTCTTGATCTAATTATCTACACAATCTGAACTTCCCAGATCTGTCCGGGGGTAGGGGCAACCAGTCTGAGTCACTTGTAACCTGGTTCAAAGCCCAAATCATGTGCTGATCTGATTTTTGGCCTCACCCAGTTTGGACCAGCTCCTTCATCCCAGAATTTGCAGACCAGGATCTGATACTATCACTGGCTATTTCCTCAAAATTTTGGTATGTTTTCCTTGGTGAGTGAGGGGTCCCAGGGGCCCGCCCATGGCCCCTGGCTTGCATAATCTCCTGGCAGGCCCCCTCTATTAGTCTTACCAGGGTTGAGGAGGGGGGGAGGGGAGAAACCTGATTGTCTTTAGGGGGAAGGGCAGTCACCCAGCGCTCATCTACCACATGTGCCAAGTCGTTCAACTGTGACAGGGGGTCCACTTGAGCCTTTAGCCCCGTTTTGTCCAAAGGGATGTTGCTCCCTATCCAGTTGTAGGGCTGGTCCCAGGACTTACAGATAGGCTCTCACAACTTCTCCAGGAGAAGATCCCCTTAAAATTGTCAAACCTCTTCGGATATGCACTCTATACCAGAGCTCTCATTATTTCTTTCCATAATTAGTAAGCAGCACTCTAAAATGGTAGACTATAATAGTGATATCAAATTAGGACAGAAGGTGAAGAATTAAGGCTTGTGGAATTTACATAAAAATGCAATATACTGGATGTAATCAAATGTCTGGCGGATTTTCATAATAAGGGTAAAGAACCCTATTACTATAACTTTTACCCAAGCACAGGGAACTTTTCTCTCTCGTTGCAATCACTTTTGCAACTTATTCAATTCAAGTCTTATTCTAGTTTGATAATTTCACAGTGGAGATTAGTCTGCGCCCATGTCAGGGAGCAGTTGGGCAAGTAAGGTAAGAGGAGCAGGTGGTAGGCCTGCGGCCTCAAACATTCAAAAACGCCCCAGAGAAACCAGCAGAATAGAAAAAAATAAAAAACTGGCGGTCACTATTTCCCTGGAAATCCTCACTTGGCAAGTGTGATGCAACCAGTACATCAACACGCCGCACTCCCAACCACTCTCATCATTGGGATATGGAGTTTGTGTGCTTCTGGACATCCAACAAACAGCTTTATGGGAAAAAATTTTGTGGGGATGTGCACACTTTTTTCCTGACTGCGGTGTACATTGCACCTCACTCTGAGTCATGCAGTTGGCTGGACCTCAGTTTCAAAAACAAGGAGGCGCAGACAAAGCTGCTGTGGTGCACGTAGTGACCAACCTCCCCAAAGGGCAATGGGTGTCAAAACCAAATGCACCAGATGGACAAAATCCAAACAAATTTTCCTCACATTTGACTTTTTGCCTACTACGGTAAAACGTGCCATTTTGGAGCAGCACCTGAATGATGGTCTCACCATATATGGAGAAATTTAATCTTTTGAGATGCAATGCTTTATGATGATGCCACACCTATGCACCGGCAAAGCCATTGCAGTTCTGACCCCAACTGAGGAGATCGTGAAGGACCTAACCTAGATCCCGCACTCAACATATATCAATATTGAAGGGAATACCACCCACCCTTTCTGGGTAACCGTGGACAGCGCACCCCCCATCTGCACCCACTGTGACACGTTCAGCCATAAGGCACATTCATGCCCCACCAAGGAGGGCATCACATTCCAAGAGCACCTTTCGGTGGCCATGGCCAGTGGAGAGGCGTACTACAAACCAACCACAATCACCAAAGAGGCTTTCCTGTGGGGAGCACAAGGCTGCTACCTACTGGTAAAACCTATCTCCCCGCAAGAGTGGAAGAAAACCAAGCAGGCCCACAGGGCCGCGGCCAAGGAAGCAGACAAAGTCACCACTGCTATCCCACACTCCCAATGACAGGAGGATATCAAAACCTTTGCAGCGGAAGCAACTTGGGAATCCCTCAACCAATCAGATTGGGAAGCCCATTCCAATTGAGCCACCGAATCTGAGAATCCAATGGGTGACTTGATCTCACTTGATCTTTGCAACCAAGCTCCGGCTGAAACCAACTTGGGGTCCAACCTACCTGAAAAGTTTTTTTGACCCAAACATTGGTGCACCAAACTCATCTGCACCGCAAAAAATATGTTCAACGTTGGGGAAACAAAAAGGGAAGGCAAAAGCCAATGCAAACCTTTCTGCTAAAATTAACAAAACTACCAATAGCGTTGCTGCAAACACCCACTATGCCATTAAGGCCCGTGGGGATCTAGAGGATGCTAGTGGGCCTGGGTGCCCACCCCCTCACACCTAAGGTGTGATGGGGGAAACCTTCACTTTAGGGACATTGAACATCGCTAGACTCAATGCCTTGCCATCCCGGGCTAGGAAACTGAGTTTTCTACAAAATAAATTACCTGTGGATATTCTGGCTATCCAGGAGTCCCACTGTCTGCGAGGTTCCGAGGATGCTTGAAAACCATGCTCATCCCTTTCCTATCCTTTTGGTCAGAGCACTGTGGGGTGCTAGTTCAGAAAAACAATTTTTTCAAATTTTTATTGTTGGAATCCTTTCTCAATGGCCAAGTACTCATTGTCACTTTCTTGTGGGCTGACGTGGCGCATGCTATTGTTAACATATATGCCCCAACCTGTGCATGAGAGCGTCAGGAATTTTTCTCATTGGTCAAATCCCTCCCGTTACCCCCAGACCCTTTCATAGTTGGTGATATGAACTGTTGGCTAAACACACCCACGGACCGTTGGCCTTCCTCATCCCACGCCCCTCAGGGTCACATAGAACTTCGCGTTCTAAAGGCCACCCTTGGGTTAATGGATGCGCTGCCACAGCAAGCCCCACTGCTCAAAAACATGAAGCGCCCCCACGCCCACAACGGCCAATTAAGGTCCATGGCCCGCATCAACCTTATCCACATGCTGGCGAAATTCCAACCTCACATTTCCCACTTCCAAACAACAAAAATTGAATTCTTTGACCACCGGCTGGTCTTGATAACCTACCACCTACCTGTCACAATGGCTAAGGCCCTACTTTGGTGCAAACTACGCCCTACTGAACTTTCGTCACCAGAATTTTCCACTTGGGTGGAATCAGCAACTTTGGCAAAAGAGTTTGTTACACCATTTTGCGCGGACCTCATCTCCACATGATCAGCCTTCAAAGAGGATACCATCCGCCACTCTCACCACCTCTCCTCCCGACGCTCACAAGCCACATCAGGTGTCATTTCGCGCGCTCTGGCAGAGTTGTCACACCTGGAGTCCAACATCCCAGCTACAGGCTACAGCCCTGCATGGGGCCAGAAGTGGGCAGAAGCAGCCGCCCACCTCAACGCGCTCAAAAGGCAACACAAACATTGGGTTTGTGTTCAGTACAGGGCCAAACGCATCACTAAAGGTGACAAGTGCACCGCATATTTTTTAAGAAACTTTCTTTGCACCATGCCAGAGCGTGGCCTGCACACAGGTGCAAAGATTGGATGATTCCGTCGTTGATATGCCAGCTGAAGTGGCAATTGAAATACAAAAGTATTACTCTGAGTTATACCGATCTGATCCAATTCAGCTGGCCAAAGTGGCGGAATTTTTTGACTGAACCCACATCTGCACCATTTACTGATACCCGGAAATAATGAACTTGATTAATCCAAATGAACTATGGACAGCCATCCGCGGTGCACCAAATTGGAAATTCCCAGGCCTAGATGGCATTCCATATGAATTCTATAAAAAGTAATTCAAATATATATCCCCACTGCTGCTTGCCTCACTTAACCAGAGCCTTCTGGAAACGCGCCTCCTACCAGGAGGACAAGAGGCCTTCACTGTCACACTCTTCAAGAAAGGGGACAAGCTAGACTTAGCCAACTGGCGCCCCATTTCTTTAACTAACATGGATACAAATTTTTTTAACAAAAATCGTGGCTAACCATTTAGGGATTGTAGCATCTGCCACCATCTCCCCAGAGCAATTCAGTTTCATACCCAGAAGGTCAATTGGGTACAACGTGCACTCTGTGGCTAACGCATGCCAGTCCACAGCCTCTGGGGCACTGGCATATTTGGACCAACAGAAAGCCTATGATAGAGTAAACTGGGAATACCTCAGAGCCTGCCTTCATCAATTCTGCCTACCCCCTCGCTTCATCAACTGGGTAATGCTGCTCACAGAATCTGCAACAATGGCAGTGCGTGGCCCTGTCTTCCTAACGGAAGTAGTCCGCCCTCAAAGGGGCCTGCGACAAGGCGACCCCCTCAGCCCACTCTTATACAACTTCAGCCTTGACCCACTACTGCGAAATGTGAATGCCCAACTCATTGGGGTCCATGTACCAGGCCAAGCCCCAGTCAAGATGATGGCGTTTGCAGATGACTGTGTGGTTGGGGTGTCAAATTATAAAGATGCACGCGCGCTTGAAGCTCTCATCCAGGAGTATTACCGGGGAAGTAATGCTGCACTGAACACTTCCAAAACTGAAATCATCTTCCTTGGTTGGTATCAAACCTGCTGGGCCCCAGCAACCAGTGCCAAGCCCAGCCCATCTGCTCGCACATGTGCTCACCCTCCCTGCTCACCCCACACCGCCCACTGGTGCTCCCCTTCGTGCCACGCCCTACCATAGGGCCTGTCCGCCATCTGGGCATGTGGGTGGAGACAGGCGGGTACACATCAGCAGTAATGGAAAGTCGTATTCAAGACAACGTGACGAAGTGTATCGCCTCCCTCAGAGCCCACCCTATTTCCCTTACTGGCAGGGTTGTTTTAGCCAACTCTATGCTCCTCTCTAAAGTCTGGTTTGGAGGCCACGCCATCCCCTTCTCACCAGGCTTTTTCAAATCCTTGTATGCCCTTCTGCAAGGATGGCTTTGGTCAGGCCGCCCACCACCAGTACAGCTAGAGGTCATGTTTGGCCCTCATCATCATGGTGGCATGGGCCTGCATGACTTCAAAGCCCATGCTGCCAAGATCCTGGGCACCTGGATTGCGGCCATCACCACCCCTACACTCCCCTCCCAACACTGGTCCCGCGCGGCCTGCTCCAACTTCTCCCGCGCCTTGGGCCTTAACAATCCATCAAACCCTCACTCCTTGATGAAATACCTGGCTTCACACCCATCGGCCACAGGTCCTCACGGGACTAAAACCCACTACAAATGAATCCTCTCCATGCGGAGCGCTGAGTGGAGAATCTGTATTAGCGGACACACAGCCCAGAGAGGCCACCCCTCTCCTCAGTTCACACAAGAGGTACAGGGGCTACCCATCCAAAATGGCGTGATCCCCACACGGCCCCATGTCCTATCCAGGGTGGACTACCTGGACATGATGGACATACCTTACTCCATTGAAACTCAGAAGACTATTTGGAAATATGCACACCATCCTCTGTTGCAGCCTCAAATCCGTTCCCATGTGTGGTGCTGCCTGAGGCAGGTGGACCATATGGCTGAGTGCTCCAACGCTTTACACTCATCCTGCGTCTTGTGTGGCCAGTATGGAACGCTGTTCCACCGCATGGAGAAGTGTCCTACCTCTAGAGTGATATGGCGCGAACTTCAACGTCTGCTTGGCCAGGATCAAACACATCCCTTCAGTTTTTCAAGAGATATGTTTGCTTTATCAATGGCCTCCCCTTCCACCCTCCCTCCATGCTCTGGTGGTTGCAATCGCCATGTGGACTATCCACACGATTGTCTTGGATGCCATTGCAGGCTCCACCCCCACCCTTCCAGAAGCTGTACACAGATTCTGGTCTCATTTGGTGGACAAGTTTCAGGTGTGGATATTTGGATACCTCCCACCATGTCGCCGACAGCAGGTCTCCTCCTGGTTCCCAGTTTGGTTCATCAAATCAGACCCTTTCCTCCACACGTGTTCAATTGTGGCTACGGCCCCTCACACGTTCCCTCCCCTCCCCATAGTGACGTTCCCGCTGGCAACAAGAGAGAGCATCACTTCTCTGGGGTGCCTTCCCTGTTACTAAGTTTTGTTTCTTTTGGGTCGACATTTGGAAGTGTCCGTCCCATGGTCGCCTTCCTTGCAATAAATTTAAAAGTTATTTGTTGCCCTGTGCTTGAGTAAATTTCGTAATAAATTTAAAATTTACCTAAGCACAGGGAAACAAATAATAGTAAGCTGAAATTTAATAGAAAAAATAAAGTAAGCTAAGACCACAAAATCAATAGACCATAAATTAAGATAATGAGAGTAGCACCAGTGGGGATTTAGTGATTCAATTATTATTAAATTGATATGTTAGTCCTCTACATATAAAAGCATGGGCCACGGGTTAAACTTATTAATGGCGTTAAACAAATCCACTATCCAAATATTAGATAGATTATATATCAAAAAATAAAGTAACATAACCCAGAGGTTGGGCAACCAATAACTACAACAATATTACTAAATCTAAGAAGATTCTTCTTCAGTCAATCTTTTAAGTGCAAGCTTACTCAAGCTATAGTACAACAATGGATGGGAAGTTCATTTATTGGTTTGATTGGCGCAGTGCCTCAACTAATGGAAAATGATCCACAATTGTTAAAAAGTTGTTTCATGAGACCAACCTTCTTTTTAGATCAACTTTGTTAAATACCCTGTCATTTTCATTCAGATGAGTCTTTAATTTGACCTTTTTTAACCTCCTTGAGGAGGGCTTGGATAACATAGGCACTTTATTCTTTTAAAGGTATATAATAGTACTGTTCCTCCAATGGCGGAACCTGAACCCCTTCAAATTGAGGGTCTAAAGAGCTTAGACGTGGATCTTCACCTAATGATGGACTCCTCACTGGAAGATAAACATCTCCTCGCATTTTGGCATATTTTGTAACAGTCAAAAACATCCCAGTTTTTGGCCGCCATCTTGCCTTGGCGATGGATGCCAAATGATTGTCTGATATGAGGTTCCCTCAAGGTAAGCGCTTTGATTCGTCATACTCATTAATTCAACCTTGGATTTAGGGAAATTCAAAAATGAGAAAAGATGACACAGGTAAGTGAAGATCCAACCCTGAAATTAGCCTTGTTCTATTTATTATTAAAAATAAACATGTGGACAAATTCAATCCCAATAATATAGAGAACCGCGAACAAGACATAAAAAACCAGAGTATTTGGCAGATCAAGGTTCTCGACGTCAAATCCCAATATTTTGTTGAGGATACAAAATTCAGATCGCCGCGGGATACCAGGTAAGACAAGGCAAGGGTGGCCCCAAGGCCATCAGAGAATCCCACATGAGTGCAGGAAATGAGGAAAAATTCTGAACTAAGTTCAGAATCACATGGTATCGACCTTTTAAGGTCGCCCTTCCAGGGAGCCTTTCCT
>JAKSZP010008323.1:0-77589 GCA_022478985.1 Massospora cicadina
ATGGAAGTTGGTTATGGATAGACCCCTTGATCGGAGCACCCTCCTTTCTACCATGGTATTTGCCTACAACATTAGTTAACATTCTTCCACGGGGAAAAGCCCATTCAAATTGCTTTACAGATGGCACCCCACCCTGCCTGCGCTACTATATGCTTGTGTAGAGGACACTGGCAGAATGGATCTGCAACGCTATCTGGCCCCCTAACAAATACGCTGATTAAATTATAAACTGAAGCATACTCGTTCAGCTTAGCCAAGAAAATCAAAAACCAGGCTGCTGATGAGGTCAGGCGAAGCGGCCTAGCTCAGTTTAAAGATGGAGACATGGTTCTATTCCACGATCAACATGATTCAGGTGGAAATACAAGTTGGCTAGTATCTAGAACGGGCCATTTGAAGTTATTGAAAAGACAGGTATGGATGTATATACTATCAAGGACCCCGCTAGCAGTAAGATCATCAACCAAGTGCATGCGAAGTTCCTCCAGGATTATAAGCAATATGAGCTTTATTGTCCAGTCAAAGGGGGGGTAATGTCACAATTCTGATATGACTGGACGATAAGCACTAAGTTGATATGGCAGAATAGATGGAATCCGCTGAGTTGATGTGAGTATGATTATTCAAGTGCCTCGAAATGAGGCAATATTGGGTTTTTGGGAAATCGCCTTGAATTAGGTGATCATGAAATTAATTAATGAAGAATTGGCAGAACCAATGAGATATGGCGAAGTGAATTACTAAGCCATGAAAGCAGTATCATCTGAAGTCACTATGATACAAGTGAGATGAGATGCTCAAGGAGGTTAGGCTGTTAATAGTTTTGAGTGAGCGAAACAGCGAGGATCCACTGTGTTTATTATATTAAAATAAAGAAGTATAGTGGGAGCAAGTGCTCCTTATTTATTAAATAATTTTATTTCTGTTGTTTCAAGGGCAACAATCCTCATATCATTGGTCCTATTGCTCAGTGGGTCAAACCCTGTGCAAAATTGCTTATGGAATATTTTAATAATAACGCCAATTTTATAACAGGTCATATGCCCTGATGGGGGGAGAACTGGATCCCAGGATTAATATCATCACAAGTAAATTGATCAAACCATCATGACAGTAGATTGTGGGGACTGCGCTCTGAGTAGGCGGTAGTGAGGAGGAAGAGTAAGAGAGCCACATGCCAAAGGTCGTCCTGAACAGCGTTGAGTATCGGTGATCATACTCTGCTTGAGAAAATGAAGTATTTGACCAAGTGTCCAAAGCGGTGTTCTCCTATCCTTGGTCCTTTTCATGCTGCAAATCTAGGCATGAGGGAAGATGTGTCGAGATTTTTGCCCATATTCCCGGCTGGCTAGATTACCAGGAATCGCTAGGGGATAATTCACTAATGCAAGGTGAATTGGAAATTGATTAACTCAGATTTTAGGGTAACTATGTTTGGGGAATTTAGGATATTCGCCTGGTCAGATCTGTTGGGGATTGATCCTGATGAATGCTTAAGATCTCATTGGGCAAAGTTGCTGACGAAATAGGGGCATCTGATAGTGATTAACTATCAGGTGTACTGATTGAGATTGGTTGGATTTCATCACCAACGGATTGGGAATGTAAGGAGTAAGTTGTGAGGTTAGTGATGCCGCCTGCAACTAGAAAATTGATCAGTTGGTTTGTGACCTGCCTTAATGGGTAACAAGTTCCATTACCTAAGAAGGTCACTTTCCAAATATGGTTGATTTTCTTGGATTAAGAGGAAAGCGTTAGGAAAACTCTCTTTAACCGCTCAAAGTCACTTTTGAGCGATTTTAAATTTAAGTTTACTTATCCACAGCCATCTGCCCAAACCTATTCTTTGATGTCCTTGGCTCTGCCGCCTGCCACCCCAGTGTGGGGCAGCAGTGCACCCCCACCTAGAGTTTTCCGCCCTGCAGGCAAGCGCGTTCAGACAGGTTCAAACAGCCCGCCCACTGCTTCCAACCGTTTTGTCCCCCCACGAGACCTAGCGCTCCACCTGGCGCGTCCACCCTTCTCGCCCCCATCCTCTCTCCCTCCCTCGCTCTGCTATTCGCTATTGCCTCAGAGTGGACTATGGGCGTTTGTTCCCATATGCTGATAAGGCAATTATTGACCTAGCCACTACAGCCTTTGCGCCAGTTGGCTTTATAGACTTCCGCCCTTTTAAGGGCTACTTTGACGTTGGGTTCTAATCTGAGGAGGGTGCTGAAGCGGCAGCACAAACTCCTCTAATTTATAAAAAAACCCCATTCCCACAACCTGTACTCGCCTCCATTCAGACACCACGCTAGTGGTATCCTTTGCAAATCTCCCATCCCACCTTCCACCCCAGGTTTTGTATGATCAGTTGGTCGCGGGGCTCATGGCTTATTGCACTCAGCCCAACCTCATCTTTGCCATTCCATCTGGTGCAGAACGCCTTGCTGCTCCTCGTGCAACAGCCACCATCATACCACACCACCCTACAATAGCCCAACAAATCCCACCCCGCGCTAGTGTGGCTGCAGCGCCTGATCGTTTCTTCTGGGCTCGGGTCAATAATGGTAGGCAGATTTGTTCCCTTTGCTTTGGCCTCGACCATGCAAAAAGAGCGTGCCTTAAGGCCAAATCCACTGATGCAGCTTCTGAGCCCCCCTCTGGAGGTTCAGTATGGGGCGCTTTGCTGCCCCCTCCCACCCTTTAATCTCGTTCAGTGGGCCCACATGGAAAATCAGCCCCACCCAAAACCTCCATCCTCACTCTCCCACCTAAATCTACACCAGCCAATCAGAGCAATGCTTGGACCAAAATTCGCACCCAAGCAGCTGCCCATTCGTCCAATCCTACCCACTCAAATTTAAACGCCACTATTCCAGTGAACCAAAATCCATGGGATCTATTGGCTGAAACTGACGAATCAGGTAATATCCTCATTAGTAAGCATACAGGTCAACCTCTCTGCCATGGCGATTATGGTTGGGCAGAATTTTTCCTTCCCGACTTCGATGAAACCCCTACCCCTCGCCATTTTGCTCCTCTACCCAATACAGCCCCCTTCCAAAGTGACCACCAGCTCGCCTTAGCTGCTGTGGCCTCTCCTCATTGCCCAAAACTACGCACCGCAGTGGCCCAGTCAGTGGCTCAGCTCCAGAATGGCCTGCCCACAATCTTCTTCCCCCGACTTCCCTGAATCTCCCTGCAGTGACATCTCAAAACTATTTGATGATGCTGAAATCGCTGTTATGAATGTCGCAACGCTTGCTTCATTCAACCCCTCAGCTAAAATCACCCGCCACAGTATCTCCCTTTTCACCCAACTTCCTGAAGCCCGCAAAGAAGCTGAAGTTCTCCTCGCAGCTTTTGTTGAAACACTTTCCCATCATTATCTTGATGCAGAAGTGGAAAACTCCTACTACGCTGACCTCAGCCCCCACTATGCAGATCGCAACGCCCTGGCTCTCTGCTCTGATCTGGTACTGTAACCAACACCCCTTGATTGAGGCAGGTCTTTCTGAAAACCAACCCCCCGACCCCTCCTCACCCTCTGCCATGGTGGGTTAAGCAGTTTCTGCTTCCCACCTGGTTAGTAGTTTGTTTTGCCGTTTTGAGTGTTGTGATCAGTACTGTCCATCCCCTGGTCAGCGTACCTAGAATAAATCTAAAGAGGAAAACGTTAGGTACACGTTTTATGACTCTTTCTGTTTTAGTTTTGAGGATGTCCAATGACAGAATACTAGCCAGGATGGGGAGGACCATCACTGCTGAGACAAGGATGGGTGATTCAACGGCAACAGCTGCCATTTCATCAAAGAGGTGTCAACTGAGGGTTGAGCGCTGAATCTCCCACTATAAATTCCCTAGGAATTCACCAATAAAGATACAGTTTTTATCCAGTATATAGTTTTGAGTAGTTCAGAGTATACAGTAGATATACCAGCTTAGTAACTTTATCAGAATGCAATTGTTCTATTCTTTCTCAGAGATATTATTGCTGTGTGCAATAATTGGGAGACTCTTTAAGGAAAAGAGTAAGGATCTGAGCGGAGATCCAGAGAATTAGTGGAAAAATAAGGGATTGCTGCTGAATGTGTGTCAAACCGGAGAAACTGTCAATGGGAATCTAAGAGAAGATTGGGTTAGACAGTACGAGGGAATGAATCCCTATTTCAAGACATCACAAGTATTTTGAGTGGAAATACTGGCTGAACGTTGGGCCGAGATCTAGGACTTCCATTCAACTACAGATAATAGTCTCCATGCTATTATTAACCAATTATATCAACTATCATACAACGCGGACAAATTGCACAAAAACTGAACCTGTGCAAGTAATAAGTTTATAGGGGTTAATGGCCGATAATAATCAAACCTATAAATTTTTACAATTATCTTTTTATTTTTTCAAACTGCAAAAAATCATCCCAAATCTTCCAGCCTTCAATATGTCCATTGCACTTCCACCTTCCATCCTTCTTCTCCATCAGGCCACATGCTTTTATAATACCATCCCCACTTCAGTGCCCAGTAATGTATGCCTTTCAGTTGTGCCACTTGCCTGATTTGCTATGGCCATGCTCTCCGCATGTTTCCAGGACACAGTGGTGTTTTCCATCTGCTGCCTCATGTGAGAGTGGTCATGCTCACCACTGTGAAGAGGCCACACCAGTGTTCGCCATACCTGCCATGCCTAAGCAGGCAGTGCTATTTGTGTGACTCTGGAACACCTTGATGGTGTGCCTTCAGTCATCTCGTCAACCCTAGATTACTTAACTTCTAAGGCTGACTTACTTCTTAGGGGCTCTTTTTCACACAGATTAGACACCAGGCATCCTTACATAGGATCATGATCATCCTTACTGAAGAATCTCTTTACTGATGCTACCCAAAATAGAATTGATTTCCTATTTAAACTGTTTTCACCAATGGCAAAACTCTTATGAACACTCTCTGACGTGTTCTCTTTTACATTGGCCAACTCTGGATACAACGGAAATCAATACAACCTCTCCCTTGGCAGATTGGCTCCAAGGTATTGATGTAAACGAGTGCCTTGTTCTTCCAGAGCAGATATCAGACTGGGTATTGTATTCTTCACAACTTCTAATCTCAGACTATTACTGGCAATCAGGTATTCTATAGCAACATAATTGAAACAAAAAGGATAACTTGAGATTCTGTGTAAAGGTCTTTTATTCAAACTAAATCATATTTTTTTTATACTACTTTATAAAATCAGGATGAATTTAAATGAGAATTGTGAATTAAATTAGAAATAAGAGTAATGGTATTGGAGTCTTCATGATTAGTGAATCACGTCTGAATTACTCTTTAGTCACAATGTCCATTTTATAAAATTCACATATCCATGAATTCTGTCTTGCAGTGATTTTCCCTGAATCAATATGTTCAAGAGCCCTTTGTTCAGTCCCTGATTTTGGGTTGAGGGCTGCATTTTATCTTAGGTTATTACTTCATTACCCAATTTGATAACATGCTGATCCTCTTCAGGTTTGTTTGATGGCGCTGCTCTAACACACCTCAGATAAGGGTTTTGTAAAATTCTCAAAATGTAGTTTATTACCACTTCTGGTAATAGGATGAAAGGTTTGATTGCTTTCATCTGGGAAAATTAAGCAGGGCCTTTTCTTTGTCATTGCCGTTTGAAAATTATTTTGCCCTCCCCAAAGGTACAAAAGAGGGTCATAATTCATAGTTTTTGGCAGTGGCTTTGTTGTCTTAATCTAATATATCGCTTTGGCGGCAGGTGCCAAAATACCTTGGGTGAAGTCATTCTGACCAAATGGTATTTTCTTGGGTCGTATGAATCTATAAAAGGGGGTTGTCGTTTTCATACATGACAAATAAGTTGACTGAAACTTTGCCTGTCTGGTATTGGAATCTGTGCATTCTACTGGTAAAGGAACTATCATCTGATACCTTTGCAGCCTCATCCACAAAAATTCTTCTTTAAGATAAGACAAATGGAATGTTCTTAGGTGTCAAGAATATACTCTATATATTTATTTGGGGAAGGTCGACCAGGGGACAAGCACTTCTGATAAGTAATAGAACTGATGAAATCCGATAAATAGAGACACCCCAGAGGGTTCAAGACCCCTCTTGTTGTCTCCAGGATCACCAAGATTAGGATGGTAGGGAAGGGGAGTTATGCTGGCTTATTCTTGGATGCAGCATGTGTGAAGGAAAGGATCAACCTTTAGGAACCATATGGGGAACCATGTGTTGATTGTCCTTCTGTTATGGGGGTCATATGTCCAAACAGCCATGCTTGGAAGTGTTCCAATATATGGCTGTGGAAGAGATGAATGGCTTCTTGGATTGTTGGCACTGCTCCTGTGAACGATTCCAGTACCATTGTGTGAATCGTCCATAGTTCTATTGCTACTACTTGCGCCCTGAGAGATGGGTGGATAGGAGAGTCCATGTTTATAGCGAACATGTTCCTTGCTAAGCTGAATGGATGTTCTTTTTCTTGGCGGAAAAGACGCATGGCCTCTTTCCATATTGCCGTTGATGTTGAGCATTGTTCTAAGCGTTGGGATAGGCTTTCATACTGACCACATATTGCACATGAGGTGTGATTGGCGTTTGACCGTTCAGCTGTTTGGTATACTCTCCTCATGCACCTCCATACATGTGCTCTTATCCTGGGTTGGAGTAGAGGGTGATGTGTGTATCTCCATACTCTTCTTTGGGTCTCCAGGTTGTAGGGTATATCCATATGGTCCAGGTAATATATCCTGACTATGGTATTTGGGCTTTTGCTTATTATGTTGTCTGTGACTATTTGATCATTGATCTCCTGTCTGTGAGTTAGTCTTGGGCGTCATTAGTGACTGGTTTGTTCATTTATGTGAATCCGCCATTTAACTCTTCTCATGGCTAGGAGTATTCATTTGAAGTGTGGAGGAGTGCCATGTGGTCCTGCAGCTGTAGGATGGGATGCCAGATACTTGACTAATGTGTTCTGGTGCTTTGGGTCTCTTAATTGTAGTGCACGTGTAAAGTTATATCTTGCTGTTCTGGCCAGTGTATATTTGGAAGATCTGAGCTAGTCACCTGAGCTATCCAAGATCCCAGTATATGGGTTGCTTGCTCTACGTAATTAGTAAGCCCCATGCCTCCATTCCTTCTAGATCCAAATAAGGTCCAAGGCGTACAGGGGGGTTATGGTTGGACCATAACCATCCTTGTAATAGGGTATGGACTTTGTTGAAAAAGGATGGTGAGAAAGCGATTGCATGGGCCATGAACCATATGATTGATAAAATTATAGAGTTGGCTACCGTGACCCTTCCTGTTAGATCTGTTTGATGTCTGTGTAAGGAGGCAATGCGTTTTGTTATTTTGTCCAATAATTGATTTTCCATCATGTAGTTAGCGTAATCCCCTGCTTCCAACCATACTCCCAAGTGACGAACAGGGCCAGCTGTTGGCTTAGTGATGAATGAAAGTTTCAGTGAGGTCATTGCTAGTATACACCTCCTATGTCTGGTCAGGAGTCTTGATGTATTATCTTGTTGGCCCTGGGTAGATGGCGCAAATGGGTCTGATATTTCCCCAGGAGTTTAATCTTCATTTTCTCAGTGTTAATTGATGCGTTACTTATGGCTGAATAGTCTTGTAGTTTCTTAATTCTGCAAGCGTCCTGATTGTTGGATATGCCCACTACACAAATATCAGCGAAGGCCATCATTTTAACTGGTGGTTGGCCCTTGACATTGATTCCCTTAAGAAGTGTGTTTGTATTTTGGATTAGGGGGTCTAAGCTAAAATTGTAGAGTAGAGGGCTTAAGGGGTCTCCTTGTTTTAGTCCTCTCTGTGGGATAATTGGGTTGGTTAAGAAGCCTGCTCCCCGCACAGTCATGGTTGCAGACTCTGTAAACAACATTACCCAGTCTATAAATCTATTTGGGAGCTTAATTTTTGAAGGCAGGCCCTAAGATAGGTCCAGTTCACCCTGTCATATGCCTTTTGTTGGTCTAGAAAGACAAGTGCTCCAGAGGTTTTGGACTGGCAGACATTTGCAACTGTGTGGATGTTGTACCATATGGATCTTCTTGGGACAAATCCATATTGTGATGGGGCTATCGCATCAGTTGAATTTCTCCTAGTTGTTTAGCCATGATTTTTGTGAAAACTTTTGTATCTGTGTTGGTTAGGGAAATTGGGCGCCAGTTGGATAGGTCTAATCTGTCTCCTTTCTTAAATAAAGTGACCGTGTAGGCTTCTTTGCCTCCAGGTAGAAGGCATGTTTCCATAATACACTTGTTCATTGAAGCTAGAAGAATGTTAGAGATGCTATTAAAAATTTTGTGTAAAACTCATAGGGAATCCCATCAGGTCCAGTGCATTTCCCTCTTGGTGCACCACGTACTACTTCCCATAATTCCTCGCGCAATATCAAATTGATTAAATTGTGATTTTGGGCCGCAGTGTCAATATGTGCGCTTCTAAGAAATTTTTGATTTTTTCTGGTTTGACCAGCTTGGATTTATACAATTTCATATAAAACCCGTGCACTTTGGTCACGACTTCTTCGGGTGTTTCTGCTATGGATTTGTCCAGTCAATGGATCTGTGTGCAAGCTATTGTATTTTTCCTCATTTGGAATCAGCAGAAAAAGTAGCTCGAACAAGTTTCTCCATCTCTTATGTTTTTGCCTTTATATTGGACTCTGACTCGGTGTTGGTGTTTGAAGATCAGGGTGTTTAGCCAAGCAGAAACCTCCGCCCATTTGTGACCCCATCCATGGCTGTATCCTGTTCTTGGTGCGTTGTTTTCTAGATGGTCAATTTCAGCCAATGTGTGTCTGATAATGGCTGAAACTGCCCTAAGTCTTCTAGATGATGTATGTTTAATTTGTTGAGTTGTTAGTTTTTTGAAGTTTTCCCAGGTGATTAGTGGGTCCAAGCAAAAAGGAGTTTGAAAATCCTTGGTTGAAGATATTTCCTCCATCCTGGATTGAAATTCCAAGTCAGCTAAACTTTCTGGGCGTATTCTGCACCATCTGGGTGCTTGGGTACTGGGTTCTACCAGTTTGTAAGACACTGAAACAAGCTGATGGTCAGAGAATTCAATTTTTGCAGTTTAAAATATTTGGATTTGGTGATGGAAAATTATTGGTGCAAGTATTAGGTCTATCCTTGACATAGGTGCAAGTGTACCATTGTGTACATGTGGGCGTGTCATGTTTTGTAACAGGGGTTGCCTTTTTGGCAGTGGATCATATAGTCCCAGGGTGGCCTTTAGTACTTGGAGTTCCACTTGCCCTTGTGGTTTTCGTTGTGTATGGCCATCATTCCATCTCTGGGTTAATCCAGCAGTTCATGTCTCAAATTATGAAAGTATTTGCTGGTAGATTTAGTTGTGTTAAAGCTGTGAGAAATTCTCTTTGATCATGCGCACCATTTGGATTGTACACACTGGCTATTTTGTGTGCTTTGGTGTGCCATGAAAAGGTTACGGTGAGTATGTGGCCATTCAGGAACAACTTTTTGTTAATAGATTTAAAGCTTTGGTTCATGCGTACTATCACCCCACAGGGAAGCAACCAAAATGATATTGTTGGGAGGAGCATTTTTCCCATGCCTCCTCCTCTCCCTGTGGACAGTGGGTTTCATAGTAGACTCAACTTCTTGGCCCAGGACGTTAAGGCCTTAAGTCCCGCTATGTTCAGCATCCCTATCTCTACTGAGATGCCCGATGCGCCTCAGGAGTGGTTAGCAGGGCCTTCCAGCCCTACTCCCTCGCTCACATTACTCTCCACTACACCTCTGTTGTGGAGAGCATAGCCATGAGTAGGAGTTGGGGTGTATTCTGCCCCTTTCAACGCCGCAGTTTTTGCTCCTCTCTTGGCTTTGCTTGATTTCAAAATGTTATCGCAGTGCACTTGTGGATTGTTTTGGCCACATTGTTTTCTTGTGCATTCCATTGTTAATTTTCCTTTCCAATTAGGTTAAATTTCGCAATTTCTGGGTGTGCACTGAACCCCAATTTTGCTGCATTCATTTCCAAATCAGGTTCCGCCAAATTTGAACTGGTCAGATTGGGTGTATGGTTTTCCACAGGATCTGATTGGTTCATGGACTCAAGTTTCTCATGTCTTCCTGGATCTGCTACAGGGATATTGTTGATTCCTATGAGGCCTTTGCCTTGGCCGTGGCCAACTTGTGAGCTTGTTTGGCCATTTTTCGTTCTTTTGGGGAAATAGTGTCAATATTTTTATATGCCCGTGTTCTCCCCAGTTGAAGGCTTGTGTAGTGTCTGTGATTTTGGCATATTCTGAGTCGTCTTCGCCCATTTCCTCCTCACAGAATTCCATTTCTCTCAGGCCTTCTTTTATGGGGCAAGCATGAATCTTGTGCCCAAAGGCCTGGCAGTGGTTGCAAATGGGGGGTGCGCTTTCCACTGTTGCGTGGAACAGCTGGGATTTTTCCCCATCAATTGTGAAGGATGCAATGTGTGGGTTTTTTGTAATATCCTCCACTACATCCTGGTTCAGCGAAATTATTGCTATTTCCTTCCCTATGCTAAGTGTCAGCATCAGCTGGAAGCGTTGCATTTTTAATTGTTTAATTTCTCCATAGGCTTCTAAGACTTCTCAGAGATGACTTTTGACTACTGTGCGCGCCAGTGTGGTCAGAATATAGTCAAAAATTATGAAAATATCTTGGTTTCAGTCCAATGGGTGCATTTGGTTGGACTAATTGCTGTCCATTGGGAAGGTCAAGTACCACTCTGACCTTCGCTGCTTTGTTCACTTCTTCCATGGTTTTGAACCCAAGATCTACCCAACCTTTGTGGATAGCATGGGTTGTAAGTACACCATGTGCGGGAAAAAATTTTGTTAGGCTTTGCCATACTTTTCCCACATTGTTGGTGTTTCTACGCCCAGGAAAACTTGTATCCCGTGTTCCACCAATGACAGTGATTGCAATTGGGACACTTCCAAATAACTACAGTATTTTAAAAAAAATTGACAAAACCTGTGGGATGCGCCACCTTGGGTTTTTTATTTTTGCTGAGATTTTCATTTGTACCTGTGCGCTTGGTACCTTTGGGCGGTGCAGGTCCAGGTCCGCTGCCCTTTACCAATTTCACCCAGCTCTTTACCTTATTATTCATACTAATCTCGCCTGGTGTTGATTATCAAATTATGCTGTCTGAATTGAATCATATTACTAAAATTGATAGTAATTGGAAAGAAAAATTCAAGCATATACTCTATCAAAAACAAATCTTATATCATCAACACATATTGATTATTTAGCTACTCATTTAACCAAGACTATCACAGGACCAGTCCAAATGGCTTGAAGATTATCTGGCTGTCCTCCCCTTAAAGTAAAATATTAATTTGTCACTTAAGCCAAGTTCTGGTAGACTAGCCCATCACTGACTTGTACGTTAGCTTCAGGGGATAGCTACATCTATGTTGCTGGATGCCTCCAATTATATTTTAATTAGTTCGTTGGCTAGTTCTTGTTGATAACTTCCAGGTGACAGTTTCTTTTGGTCTGCAGAATTGATCAGTGCTAACGGGATTGGAAATGTTGCTTCTCGTCCTTACAGGGCCTTTAATGGTGACATACCAATCACCTGATGGTGGGTAATCCTGTAAGCCAACAGTGTAGAAGGAAGCAGCTGATCCTATTTTGACTTATAATTGAGGGCAATCTTCTTCAGTATCCCTCCTAAAATTCCATTCACTCGCTCCATGCTACCATTTGAAAAGTGGTGTGTAGGGAGTGTGAACTTTTGTTTCACTCCAACTAGTTCTAATAATGACCTCATAACATATGATATAGAGTTTTTGTCATTATTAGAGCAAGATTTGAGGCCATTTATGTCTGTTTATAACTTTATTGTATAGTAATTGTGCAGTTGACATCACAGTGTACGTCTTGGCCGCTGAGGCTTTATTCACCTTGCAAAGTGGCCAATGGTCTACAAGCGTGAATTTTGCTCCACTAGAGGCAGTTAGAAGCTGTCCCACCACGTTATTGGACAAGTTACTGAATGAGAATGTTGATAGTATTGGATTAAACTCAAAACGTTTCTCTAGTGGAAAGAAGCTCATGCAAGGTATTCACTGTTCTAAAGCTCGGTTAACTTCATTAGACATGTACTTCAATAGATTTGTCCTTCAGGTAGGAGAATATCTTCTAAAACCATTCCTGGCTTACATGCTTATGCACTTCCATTATTACTTCCTTTTGGTCACTTAATCTTATGCATGGGTAATATTTGTTTTTTTCTTCAGGTTTTCTTTAACATGCTGACTGCCTTTGGAGCACCTTCTCAAGACAGTCTTTACCCCGTCCATTTCATCCTGCCATGCTTTTCTAATATCCCAAGTAGTTTGTAAAGTCAATCACTTTTTGGTGCTTGTATGTGAAGACTGGTAATTGTAAAAGTCTATTGGTGTTGAGGTGCTTGTCGCCTGCTAAATGGATGATTACAAAATATATTTTTGGAGCAGTACTGTCCATCTGGCAAGGCGTCAATCTTAATTTTTTATATTTCACAACCAGTAAAGTGACATGTGATTTGTCACAACTTTGAATTGTACCCCATACAGGTAAGGTCAGAAGTGTTCACTTCTTGAATCACCACTAAGCACTCTCTCCCCATTATAATATAGTTCTTTTCAGACTTGGTAAAACTTTTCAATAGTGCTCTATGGGGTGATCCACCCCTTTTTCAACCAGTTGAGCCAATATCGCACCAAGCCCAACATCACTCACACTGGTGTATAGGTAGAAGATCTTGTTAAAATCCGGTTAGGCCAAAATTGGTGCCTCTGAAATCTAGCCTTTAGCTCTTTACAGGCCTGCTCTTGCTCCAGGCCCCACTCAAACTTAATCTATTTTGTCAGAGATAAATGAGGGGTAAAACCAAGTCCGCAAAATGGGGGATAAACTGCTGTAAAAACCCCACCATCCTGAGAAATACTTGGATGTCCCTCATACTCTCTAGTGACTCCATTGCCACAAATGCTATGACCTTCCCGTCCTGGGGCTTGATTCCGTTGGGACTAGTCTCATGGAAAGAAACTCAATTGCCTATTCATTAAAGTGCATTTGCTTTTTTCAGTTTCAAGTTTTGATGCTTGTAGATGGGTAAAGTCTTTGTTAAGGTGAAGATGTTCTTAAAAGACCCAAATGAACATGGTATTATTGTATAGGTAGAATAACACTAGATAGCTTTAGATCTCTAAAGATTAGTCCATTGAACGTTGAAAGGTAGCATGGGCGTTGCATAGCTATTGTGGCATTCTTGTTTGCTCAAACAATCCTTGACTTCTTGTCAAAGCTCACTTTTCGTGATCCTCCAGTTAGAGCTTCATCTACCACTTTCTTATGACCAAAACTATTTCAAGAGATATTTTAATTCTCCCAGGCGTTTAAGGCATTGTCTATGCATAGGATAGGTAGGAATATTTTGTGGTTATTTTGTTCAATTGGCGGTAGTCCATGACTACATGGTGAGTCCCACCCTTCTTGCATACTAGCAATAGCGGCGAAGCCCAAGGACTCTTGAAGATCTAATCAGTCCAGATTCCGTTATTTGACTTATTTCTCAGGCAATAACAGAAGTTTCAGCTTTTTAAACAGAAGTAGGGTTTTAACTTGAATGGATTATCTGATCCAGTGTCCATCTTATGGATCTCTACCTTGCAGAGCCCATAGTCACTAAAACCGGTGCTAAAGATATCCTTAAACTCATCCAGTAGCTCGTTCAGTTCTTTTTATTGTTTAGATGTCAATTCCCAAAACCTGAGCCTTTAAATTTAAATTTACATTTATTGCGGGGAAAGCTGACCATGGGACGGACACTTCCAAAAATGACTCAGATGAGACAAAACTTAGTACCAGGGGAGGCACCCCAAAGAAGCGATGCTATCTCTTGTTGCCAGCGGGAACGCCACTTATGGGAAGGGGGAGGGAACGTGTGTAGGGGACGTAGCCACTATTGAGCACGTGTGGAGGAAGGGGTCTGATTTGATGAACCAGACTGGGAACCAGGAGGAGACCAGCTGTTGGCGACGCGGTGGGAGATATCCAAACATCCACACTTGAAAGTGATCCACCAAATGAGACCGGAATCTGTGGACAGCTTCAGGGAGGGTAGGGATGGATCCAGCGATGGCATCCAAGACAATCGTGTGGATAGTCCACATGGCGATTGCAACCACCAGAGCACGGAGGGAGGGTGGGAGGGGGAGGCCATTGATGAAGCAAACATATCCATTGACAGACTGAAGGGATGTAATTGATCCTGGCCTAGCAGACGTTGGACTTCGCGCCATACTACTTTAGAGGTGGGGCACTTCTCCAGGCAGTGAAACAGCGTTCCATACTGGCCACACACGACACAGGATGAGTATAAAGCATTAGAGCGCTCAGCTGTACGATACACCCGCCTCAGGCAGCGCCACACATGGGAGCGGACTTGAGGCTGCAACAGAGGATGGTGTGCGTATTTCCAGATAGCCTTTTGGGTCTCAGTGGAATAAGGGATGTCCATCATGTCCAGGTAGTCCACCCTGGATAGGACTTGGGGTCGAATGGGGATCATGCCATCATGGATGGGTAGCCCCTGCACCTCTTGTGTGAACTGAGGAGAGGGGCGGCCTCTTTGGGTTGTATGTCCACTAATACGAATTCTCCACTCTGCGCTTCGCATGGAGAGTAGGATTCGTTTGTAGTGGGTTTTTGTCCCGTGAGGACCTGTGGCCAATGTGTGTTATGCGAAGTATTTCATCAGGGAGTGGGGGTTTGATGGATTGTTGAGACCCAAGGCTCGGGACAAAACCTGAGCCTTTAAAAGTCTCTTATGGCATCTACTGACTCAATATGAATGCAACTGGTCAGTTGCGAATGTGCAATAATATGTCCTTTCTTGACTCTTATTTTCTGGGTTTTAATAGTTCCTATTATAACAGTCAACTCTTTCAAGTAATTGGTATCATAAAATCCAGGTAAACTCTTTGCTCTTGTTTTTATTCTATCATGGCTAAAACTTCCTATATAGAATATTGAGTTATCATCACGCTGTTTAATATAAGTTAACCAACATTTGTCCCCTGGTTTTATCTACATGGTTTTGCTAGCACTCAGAGGAAGACCTTCTTCTGCACAGATTATATGGTAGTTGCTTCACACCAATATCTTTAAGGGTGTAATGGATAGGGTAAACTAATTTAGATCTCCACAAAACACGTCCATTTCTTTTGTGCTTTAGCATCCTCATCCTTAAACAGTGGAAGGTGATAGCCTAGAATCACAGTGCTGGTTGTAAAGTCAGTCTTGGCTTTAAATTCAAGGAGAAATTGCGTTCCAATTAGGAAATAATAGTGGTCATTATTCAAGACCATCGCTGGTGATGCTAGAACCATGCGCCCAAAGCATAAAGGTAACACTGAGTAGGCTCCTAAAGCGAAAATAAAGTCAGGTTCATTTGTTTGACATTTCAGTTGTAGTTTTTCAAGAATAACGCCTCTGTCTCTTTATGAGTTTAGATGGCGTTATGTTGATGGAAGCTTCAGTGTCCAGCACGACTAAGATGATTACTTTCTGGATCACTACTTCAGTTTTATTTCACTCTTTACAAAAGGGTTCCTAGTTGGCAGAACGGCAGTTGTGAATTCTTTAACTGTTTTAGAACTTCAGCGCTCATTGTTGTCTTGACAGTATTCTAGTTATCCAGTTCTAAGTTCTTAAAAGTAGTCATCACCAGATGCTCTCCTACTTTAATTTAGTTGATGATTTGGATAGGTGGTTTTCTTGATCCAAGTGAGTTTTCTTAGATTCAGTTCTACCAATTCTTTTTATTCTTAATAAATCAGGCACAGCCACCGCACTAGGTGCCCCTAGCACGTGGTACCCTGAGTTGGCTAAGTCCTCATCTATGTGGTCATCTTCACCTTTAATATGCAGTTCCACAATGTTGACGGCGTTTGTGTTATCCTCCTTGAGGTTTACCTTATTTTCAGTGGCGTTTAAAGGACAAGATTGGTAGAAATGCCCAGGCTGGTGGCACTCAATGCAAGTCAGTTCTCAACGGGGAGTCGCTCTGCTGTTTTGAGGTCCTTGTCCTTTAATTTATCACTCTTGTCATTAGCGACGTAGACAGCCTTTCTGACTCTTAGAAGGGTATTCCTGAGGACTTATACTCCATTTAATACATCCCTTGACAATGAACAATGCTTCTTTAAGTGCCTTCAGGGACATCACAGTTTTGACTGTGAGGGTCATATGCATCTTTAAGGCGTTATGCATTGTCAAGGAATTTAGTTAATCTTTTTGCTGTTGACAATTCCATGGTTCCCATTGTCCATAATTGCTAAGCTTTTAGATAGTTTTAAGAGGCTTAGTTTACTACTGACTCATTTTTGCCCATCTTCATAAGTAAGAAGTTTTGCTTCATGCTTTGAAACCCAGTTCACTTCCAAACCCTGAGATGAGGATGCTCTTTATTTTAGTCAGGTCATTACAGATCATGAGCTCGCACTAAGGATCTCCTGAGCCTCCTGACTCATACATTCTTGCATGTGGTGAGTCTCTAAAGATTGCTCATGCCATCCAAGCTGTTCCATATGTCAGAGGAAGTCAGTGATAGTTCCTTCTCCTGGTGTGTACATGGTCTTAAAATAACGCTTTAAGTTTGGGTCCCCTTCTATAGGCTCAGCGCACCATATTTGTGGGATCAACAGTCAATTGAGTAGTCAAGATCAGTGTCTCCACACCAAGTAGGTGCTTGATAGGAGGTAAGGTTTGTTTGGGATACAATCCGCAGTTGGACTTTCACCTCATATAGGGTCTTTTCAAAGTATTCAGCATGTATCATGCTGGTTTAAGCGCTATCTGTACTTGTTCAAGGTGCAGATGTTCATTCTGTTCTTGTTCTTAAGTAATAATTTTTCTCTCCCATCTCTTTAATTGCAGATTTATGATTTACTATGGGTGAAGGTCCTCCCACTATTGAAATAGAGGCAATGCAAACTCTTCTAGCGGTCTCATTGATGCTCTTGAGTTGATTTAATAAGGTTGACACTTATAGTTCCTAGGTGAGGAGTTTTGAATGGTTGGTTCCCTCCTTCTTGCCAGAAGTTTGGCAGAATCCTCACCATAATGCACTTTCATATTCACATTGTCAAACTGCTCATGAGAAATCTCATGATCTTTACTCTGGTCTGATGGTGTCATCAATGTAGTGAGCACAACTCTCAGCTTTTTAGGACTAGCTTGCTTAGCTTGTGAGTCTAACTTGCTGCTTAGGGGTTTTGCTCCAAACAGATTAGACACCAGGCAACCTTCAAAATGGTCATGATCATCCTCACTGTGTAAATCCTCTACTGACGCTACTTGATTTGGCATCAATTTTATACTAAAATTCTTTACACCAATGGTGAAACTTTAATGGACACTCTCTGACATGTTCTATTTTTTGTTGGCAACCTCTGGGCACAACAAAATCCTACCCAAACTCTTCCTTGACAGCTTGGCTCCAAGTTAAGTATGCAAACGAGTGTCCTGTTCTTCTAAGAGCAGAACTCAGACTGGCTAATGTATTCTTCTTAACTGCTAAAACTATATTGGTTAATGGCGAATAGATCAATTAAACCGATATAATTGAAACAAAAAGGAAAAAGTGAGATTTTGTATAAGGGTCTTTTTTAAGTATAATTAAAGTGTTTTAAATCTATTTCATAAAAGTCAAACTAAAGTTGAATGAGAATTGTAAAATAAATTATGAATAAGAGTAGCAATATTGGGGTCATTATGATCCTTTAATGAATTAGCATCTGGCTTCTGCTCTTTCTGCTAAGCATCACTTTTCAAGAGTCATTTCAGCTTGAAATTTTGCTCCACTAAAGAGATTTATGAAAACTATTAGCAAATATGGCGAGAAACCCCGCAAAAGAACCCGCAGGCTATGCCAAACGAGCCAGCACCACCCCAAACGAAGCAACCCTCGGTTACCCACCTCAGGATCAACCAGAATCACCCGCTCTCAAGCAGCAGCCATGAAAGCAGGCACCACCCCCCAACCTGGAGCTACTTCAACTAGCGCCAGTTCACCTGATCGCACTTCTGCAACCTGCACGCCTAACAGCTCTGTGTGCGCTGCCTCCCACCAACCCTCTGGGCCCCCTCCAACCAAGGAGGCCATCACCCACGCTGTTTTAATGGCGTCTGCTCAGTTGAATGCAACTCAGCCCATACAGGCATCCACCTCCCCCATTGTGTCAGCTAATTCAGCCCCATCTATCATTGCTGACGCCGTGTTCCTGGCTCCCTCCATGAGGGGCGATACCCAGCTACCTGGCCCCCAAACCCTCATATGTAAGGTTGGATTAGCCGCACATTCTGGATCACTAAGCACCAAATTGGGACAATCTACTCTTCCCAATGAGGATTCAAATGGTTCGAGTTTTGGAACTTCACACCAGTTCCAATCTCACCCGTCCCATTTAAACCCCATAATCAGCACTTCTCAAGTCGGCACTTTATCTCCATATGCTGAAAATGACCAATTCACCAATCAGCCAGTGAGTTTTGCCCACGAAATCACAGCAAATACTCGGGCTGAATTTACCCAAATAGATTGGGATGGTGATGAAACATCGCCCTCCTCCCAATTGGCTGGAGTTAATTCCAATCTGGATGGGCCTCCCCAATTTAGCGAGGCCCAACAATCACCTGGCCCCCAAACCCTCGGATGTAATGTTGGATTAGCCGCACATTCTGGTTCACTAAGCACCAAATTGGGACAATCTACTCTTCCCAATGGGGATTTAAATGGTTCAGATTTTGGAACTTCACACCAGTTCCGATCTCACCCGTCCCATTTAAACCCCATAATCAGCACTTCTCAAGTCGGCACTTTATCTCCATATGCTGAAAACGACCAATTCACCAATCAGCCAGTGAGTTTTGCCCACAAAATCACAGCAGATACTCAGGCTGAAATTACCCAAATAGATTGGGATGGTGATGAAATATCTCCCTCCTCCCAATTGGCTGGAGTTAATTCCAATCTGGATGGGCCTCCTCAATTTAGCGAGGCCCAACAAACCGCCCCTCAATTTAATATGATGCCAGCAACTGCGTAACATTCCAGCAACAAGGGAACTCCACAAACTTGTCCAAACCACCAGCTCACACTCAACCCGCAATTGCAGCCCAAAGCAAACACAAACGTACCAAAGGAGCCACTGGGGCGTGGCAAAAACCTCTGGCACCAACGCTACCCAAAGCTGATCCCCGTGAAGTGGCATTTATTCTGATGTTAAGAAGAAATGGGCTGAAACTAGAGCGCAAAAAGCTCTACCTCGCTCAACCCTCTCCCACGCAATTCGCCTTTATTATGGGCATAACCCTGTTGAATTCTATACAGAGGATTACTTCTCATACTTTGCAGCGATTGCGGAGACATTCCCAATTAACACCACCATCCATGAATCAGTGGAGGGCCACTACATCGATGTGAGCTTCAATGAAGCTGCCCTTGCTGACCATGCTGCCACCCTCCAGGTCATTATTCCACGTGGATCTCTTCACATCTCCCGCACATGCTCTCACCTGAAGAAAATTTCATGGGTTACTTTTTCCAACCCACCAACGACTGTTGATCCTGAGTCTCTTAAACTGGCACTCCATCGTGGTTTAATGGAGTTTGGGTCTGTTCTTTCAGTGGACTTTAGCGTCCCCTCTTACTATGCTCCCACTCAAAGAGCTCGCACTGCTAGGGCGTCGTTCGTCCCCTCCCCCACTGTATCCCGCAACATTAAGGTTATTCCTCATGTGCCGGTAGTTGGGGCATGCCCTGAGATATTTTTTGTCGACCCTGATCAGGCGCGCCCCCGGTGCTCATGATGTAATGCCCTTGGACACTTGTATAGTGGCTGCACAGCTCGAAAACAAGCCCTCTTAGCCACCACCCAGGGGCCTAAACCAGGCCAAAAACGATCCCATGTGGCTGCAGCAGCAATTCCACAACCCACACAATGGGTTCCCGTTCAAGACCTGTCCCCTGAGGCCTTACACCTAGCAGTTGAAACAGCTAACCCCACTTTGGTATGGGATACCTTCGCGCTCATGCCTCCCTTCCAGTGGGCACCCCCTCCAATCTCCCAGAGTCAACTCCCTCTCTCACCAAGCGCAAGGCATCTCCCACAGGGTGCCCCTCATTAGCCACCCCCACTCAGGGCTCTGCGGCACCCCCACCAACCTCCACCAGCAATTTATCGCATCTACCCTCAGCTCCCAATGGAGCTATGCCCACCAGCATGGACTGGCAACCCGCGGCCTGCGGTAGAAGTGCCACCTCAAAGAGTCCTACCCCAACCCCACATTCCATTTCGCGCGGAACATTTGCAGTGTTGGAGGAAGTGAATATGGACTCAGACTCATCAAATGGGGACACCGCGGAGGTCACCATTGAGCACCCTCAGGTCCTTCCCCTGCAACGGAGTGGGGGCAGCATCCTAGGCTGGCTTACTGGGTCCTCCGCCCCCCACCCTCTCCTTCCCCTCAGAACCCTCGACGCTCCTCACGGATTGCAGCTAATAGTCAAGCTAAAGGACTCAAAACTAGCCGGCTCACAGCAGCAGGTTTAAGCGCTGGCAACCCCCAGGTCATGGAGGGGAACAGCTATGAGTCCCCATGGCAGCACCCTGGCCCTGCAATCCATCAACGCAAATAGGTTACGGGACTTTAAGCGGAGAGCCCGCCTCCTCCAAAACTTCAGGTCAGCACAAATTGACATCGCTGCTGTCCAGGAGCCCCATATCCTCCCCCACGAACAATTTGCATGGAATGAACAGTTTGGAGGAAACTCCTTCTGGACAAACCATGCCGCCCTTATTGTTTTGAATCCCCAGGTTATAACCCATTTTTTTTCACAATATCTAGGTGGCCGCCTCATACTGGCCAAACTCACCACTCCTGACTTCTCCTTCTTCGCTGCAAGCATCTACCTGCCTAATGCAGGTCAGGAGCAAAATCGGCTCTTGGAAGAGCTCCTCCAACTCAATCTCCCACGGAATACAGTCCTCTTAGGAGATTTCAACACAACCATAAGTCGCGTCTGTGACTCTTACCCCCTGCAGCAAAGGAACGCCCTGGATCAAGTCGCCTCCAGGATTTCCTTCGCCTGAGTGGCTTTATAGATGCGCTTCCACCCTCCGCGTCTGGCCTAGGTTGCATGACTAGGATCCAGTATGATGGAGGAGCTTTCCAGTCAGCGTCACGCATAGATATGGCATTAATTGGCCCCCTACTAATTGGCCACGTCTCCTCTCCCATCTCTCGTGACAACCATCTGATTGATCACAGGTCACTCACCGTTGTCCTCACCACCACACTTAGACCGTCGCGTAGGTTCTGGCCTAGGGTTGCCCCAGCTCTTCTCAACAACCCCTTCACTAAGGAGAAGCTGTCCATGACCATCCGGGAGACTCTCACCTCCCCCCACCCCACTTGCTTGACCACAAGGCTAGATGGGCGGTGACCAAGGAGGGCATCACCCGCGTTGCTTACAACTGTGCCAAAGCCCAGATGACTGCAGCTCGCGCCAGAGTCAAAAGGGTGGAAGCCAGAATCAGACATCTGGAGCGAAACTGCCAGCCTTCGCCCTCTCCCAGATGATTGGAAGACTGGGAAGCGGCGCAGGAAGCACTCCGCTTGGAGCTCACACTGCAGGAAGAACGGGCAGCAAACTTTACAACATCTCGTTACTATGCTCAATGGGAACGCCCCACCCGCTTCTTCTTTTAGAAACAGAAAGCCCGGTTAACAGCGCAGGATATTACTGCACTGAAGATTGGCACTACAACCTCTTCAGATAAGGAGGAAATCACGCAGGAACTACACCGCTTCTACTCCAGCCTCTTCCATGCCACCCAGGTGGACCCATCGAACAATAAAGACTTCCTGTGGCGGGCTCCAGAGCCGCCCATTGACCCACGGGCTGATGAGGCTCTACTGACGCCTATTTCCATCCAGGAGGTGATGGAAACCCTTCTGAAATCCCCACGGCTTAAAGCCCCAGGGCCAGATGGAATACCCTTCGAGGTGTACCTTCTGGAACCTGCAGTGATAGCCAGAACCCTCCGCGACCTCTTCGCTGCACTCTTGGTGGATGGCGAGGTCCTCCCCAACTCCAGAGGCTCATTCACGACCCTCATTCACAAGAAGTCAGACCGTGAGAACCTGGCGAACTGGCGCCCCATAACGTTGATCAACACAGACCACAAGCTCTTCACGAAGCTTCTGGCCAACCGCACCACCAAATGGGTGTCACCTCGCCTCTCCCCATCCCAGCACGGTTTTATTCCGGGGAGGTCGTTATGGGACAACTATAATGACCTTCACGTGACTTTGACTGCTAACTCTCGTAAGGTGAATGGCTTTGTGGCTCTCCTGGATATGGAGAAAGCATATGATCGGGTAGCATGGAAGTATATTGATGCTTCCCTGGCCCGCTTCCATTTCCCACCCGCAGCTAGGCGCTGGATATCAGCGCTCTATGACCAGCTCCACACCAGAGTCCTGGCTAATGGGTTTTAAAGTGGCAGTACCAGTTGGACAAGGTCTCCGGCAAGGGGACCCCCTGAGCCCTATCCTTTTTAACTTCACCCTTGACCCCCTCTTGGCCTCCTTACAGGACAAGCTAACAGGGATTCTGGTCCCAGGTAAAGCCCCCACACGCACCATGGCATTTGCAGATGACACTGCCATTGCATTTGGCTGCCCTGGGGATGTTGCCCTCGCTGCTGTGACCATTGAGAGGTACACCAAGGCGTCCAACGCCATGGTCAACACCTCCAAGACAACAGTTGTACAGGTTGGCTCCCCCACCTTCCCCCCACCATTTGGTATTGAACCTGAGCGCGAAACCTCCCGTCATCTGGGCGTTCTCACCAACCAACAAGGAGTTGCGCTAAAAGACAATGAGGACTTGCTTCTCGCAGCAGTTAACTCCAGGATTGCCATCTGTAACTGGTGGCACATCACCCCCCAGGGTCGAGCTCTGATGGCCAATGTGTTCCTCCTCTCCAAAGTCTGGTTCCTAGCGCACGTCTGCCCATTCACAGATGCCTTTTATACGCGGCTCAATGTACTCCTCCGCTGTTGGATCTGGGGCTCAAACCATCCACCAATGGCCCTCTCAACCATTGCCCGACCCTGCAATGAAGGGGGCCTAGGGCTTCTGGACACGCGATCCCACGCCACCACAATCTTCCTGAAGTTCCTATGGCCGATTGTCTGCTGGGACGCGACCCCCATGCCCCTAATGGGCGCCCGCCCTCCGCCAGTCAGTGTCAGCAGCTCTGGGTCTTCCTAGAGCATCTCTGACCTCATTAGGGGAGTGGCTTACAAACTACCCAGGCCATCGCCTAAAACCATCCTCATCCCCCTACTGGAACCAGGCTCTCCTTGCCCTGAAACGAGTAGGCGCGCGGATCCACCATGCCTTCCCATACAGAAGGGAAGGCCCTGGCCTCAGCCCCCATCGCCATGCAATTGTGCACAATGGACAAGTTGTCACAACTCGCCTCAACCCCCAAGATCGTCCTCCCATCCGCCCAAGACTCCTTGAGCTCCTCCCTCCGTGAGATTTGACCTTAAGGAATTGTGGAAGGACGTCTATCACCCCATCCTGTCAGCAAAGGTGTCCAACACCTTATGGAGGGTGCTCCACTGTTCATACAGGACAGGGGACTGGACTGGCCCTACCTTCCACCACCGAAGCTGCCCCCGCTGTGTGGAGCCTATTGACTCCCACCTCCATCGTTTTTTCACCTGTCCAGGTGTCGCCGCATTTTGGCCAAAGGCCCGCGCGCTCCTCCATGCTCAGCCCTGGTCTGGACACCCTGTGCAAGACCTCATGTTTGAGCAGACAATGCCTGGTTGCCACCGACCCCTCCATGTCCTCGCCTATGCCACAGCCATCTGGACCATCCATAACTCCTTCCTTCTTGCTGCCTTTGACCAGCAGGTGTGGACCCTTCCACACATGATCACCCACTTTCAGGTACACTTTGAGATGGCCCTGAAGGTCTGCACTATGTCGCCAACCCTCCCCCGCTCAGTTGTCACTGCAGCACGGCTCTGGCGCACAAACCCCCTCCCTTTCTTGATGCCTCCTCCCTCTCCTTCCCTCGCCTCAGGCTCTTAGAGCCCAGGCGTAATTCAATAAACATCGATGAATCCCCCTTGGGTTGGGACCATCTTGTACTAAAAAAACATCTGGCTTCTGCTTTAGTCACAGAATTTATTTGACTTAATTAATGTATCCATTACTTCGTCTTGTGGTAATTATTTCTGAACAAAGATGTTCAGGAGCCCTTTGTTCAGTCCCTGATTTTGGGTTGAGGGCTGCAGCTTACCTTAGGCTATTACTTCATTACCTAATTTGGTATCATACCGATCCGCTTCAGGTTTGTTTGATGATGCTGCTTTAACACACTTTACATAAGGATTTTAAAATTCAAAAATTGGTTGATTATCAATTTTGGTATAATGATGAAGGGTTTTATTGCTTCCATCAGTGGAACTTCATCTGGGTCATTATTTTGTCATTGGCGTTTATAAATTTTCTTTCCCCCCAAAAAAAAGTATAAAAGGGGGTCAAATTTCATAGTCTTTAGTGGTAACTTTTTTGTATTCATCTGATAATTACTTTAAATGGTAGGTAAAAATTTAGGTGATGTCATCCTGACCAAATGGTAAATTTCTTGGGTCATCTGAATCTATAAAAGGGGTTAGTAAATTCCTAACATTACTGGTGAGTTACCTGCAACTTCACCTGTCTGATAATGGATTCTGCCATTCTATAGGTAAAGGAATGATCTTTTAATACCTTCACAGCCTTACCTGCAACACCTGCCATATCTTTTCTGCCCTTGCCTCAGTTGTTTCCTGCCAATGCCTCCATCTTACAATTTGGTGATGTCATGAACAGACTCAAGTCGTTCATGGCATTTTGCATTTAAAAAATGTGACTTAAACATTGTGTACTTACCTTTTGAAGCTTAGTGTAACTCCCCTTCAATGTGCAACGCCAGATCCCTCAGTTGTGCATCAACAAGTCAATTAATATCTAAATTTTAGATCTGATGGCGCAGCCAGAATTTCGCTGACTCTTAGGTGTGTTTCCCTCCTTCTGTTTTGTGTTGATTCCCCAGAGTTCAGAATAATAGAATCCATAATTCTAATAGTACCCCATCTTAAAATTCTCAGGTTTCTTGGGCTTGCCTTGCCCTAGTACTCTTTTACTTATTTAAAAAGCTTACAGTCCAAATTCTTGTTTTTTTGCCTTGAGTGGCTACGCCAAACCCCTGTTAGTTTGTATTGTCTTAATGGATGACCTTCTGCCGCATTCAGGAGATGGAGCAGACAGTTGTCCATGCAATGGACTAGGCCTCTAGGAATAAAGTGAAAAGTGAAAAGATAACACTGTACTAAAAATTATAGTTCATATGGACCTTTGCTTGCTTTGAGAATCTATAATCTATAACCAAGGAAAAAGTTTATCTTTCTATATTTATATATATATTTAAAATTTATTGCGGGGAAGGCTGACCATGGGACGGACACTTCCAAATATGACTCAGACGAGACAAAACTTAGTACCAGGGGAGGCACCCCAGAGAAGTGATGCTATCTCTGGTTGCCAGTGGGAACGCCACTTATGGGGAGGGGGAGGGAACGTGTGAAGGGGCCGTAGTCACTATTGAGCACGTGTGGAGGAAGGGGTCTGATTTGATGAACCAGATTGGAACCAGGAGGAGACCAGCTGTCGGCGATGCAGTGGGAGATATCCAAACATCCACGCTTGAAATTGATCCACCAAATGAGACCGGAATTTGTAGACAGCTTCAGGGAGGGTGGGGATGGAGCCAGCGATGGCATCCAAGACAATCGTTTGGATAGTCCACATGGCGATTGCAACCATCAGAGCATGGAGGGAGGGTGGAAGGAGGAGGCCATTGATAGAGCAAACATATCTCTTGACAGACTGAAGGGATGCGTTTGATCCTGGCCCAGCAGACGTTGGACTTCGTGCCATATCACTTTAGAGGTGGGGCTCTTCTCCAGCGGTGTAACAGCGTTCCATACTGGCCACACACGACACAGGATGAGTGTAAAGCGTTAGAGCGCTCAGCTGTATGATACACCTGCCTCAGGCAGCGCCACACATGGGAGCGGACTTGAGGCTGCAACAGAGGATGGTGTGCGTATTTCCAGATAGTCTTTTGGGTTTCAATGGAATAAGGGATGTCCATCATGTCCAGGTAGTCCACCCTGGATAGGACTTGGGGTCTAATGGGGATCACGCCATCATGGATGGGTAGCCCCTGTACCTCTTGTGTGAACTGAGGAGAGGGGCGGCCTCTTCGGGTTGTATGTCCACTAATACGAATTCTCCACTCTGCGCTTCGCATGGAGAGTAGGATTCGTTTGTAGTGGGTTTTTGTCCCGTGAGGACCTGTGGCCAATGTGTGTTATGCGAAGTATTTCATCAGGGAGTGGGGGTTTGATGGATTATTGAGGCCCAAGGCTCGGGAAAAGTTGGAGCAGGCTGCGCGGGACCAGTGTTGGGATGGGAGTGTAGGAGCAGTGACGGCCGCGATCCAGGTGCCCAGGATCTTGGCGGCATGGGCTTTGAAGTCAAGCAGGCCCATGCCACCTTAATGATGAGGGCCAAACATGACCTCTAGCCATACTGGTGGAGGGTGGCCTGACCAAAGCCATCCTTGCAGCAAAGCATACAGGTATTTGAAGAAGCTTGGGGAGAAGGGGATGGCGTGGGCTCCGAACCAGACTTTGGATAGGAGCATAGAGTTGGCAAGAACAACCCTGCCAGTGAGGGTAGTAGGGTGGGCTCTGAGAGAGGCTATTCGCTTCGTCACATTGTCCAGTATACAGCCCTCCATTACTGCTGACGCGTATCCACCTGCCTCCATCCACACGCCCAGATGGCGTACCGGTCCTATGGTAGGTCGTGGCACAAAGGGGAGCACCAGTGGAGCGGTGTGTGTTGAGTTAGTAAGGCGTGGACGTGGGCGAGCAGATGGGCCGGGTTGGGAACTACTTGCTGGGGCCCAGCAGTTCTGAAACTGACCAAGGAGGATGGTTTTGGTTTTAGAGGCGTTCAGTGCCGCGTTGCTTACCTGGGAATATTCCTGGATGAGGGCTTCAAGCGTACGTGCATCTTTGTTATTAGACACCCCCACTACGCAATCATCTGCAGATGCCAACATCTTGACTGGGGTTTGGCCTGGCACTTGGACCCCAGTGAGTTGGGCATTCACATTTCGCAGTAGTGGGTCAAGGCTGAAATTGTATAAGAGTGGGCTGAGGGGGTCCCCTTGTCGCAGGCCCCTTTGGGGGCGGACTACTTCCATTAGGAAGCCTGGGCCACGCACTGCCATTATTGCAGATTCCGTGAGCAGCATCACCCAGTTAATGAAGCGGGGGGTAGGCGGAAATGATGGAGGCAGGCCCTTAGGTATTCCCAGTTTACTCTATCATAGGCCTTTTGTTGGTCCAAGAATACAAGTGCCCCAGAGGCTGTGGACTGACACACATTAGCCACAGAGTGCACGTTATCCCAAATCGACCTTCTGGGGATGAAACCGAATTGTTCTGGGGAGATGGTGGCAGATGCTACAGTCCCTAAACGGTTAGCCATGATTTTGGTTAAAATTTTGGTGTCTGTGTTTGTTAGAGAAATGGGGCGCCAGTTGGCTAAGTCAAGCCTATCCCCTTTCTTGAAGAGTGTGACAGTAAAGGCCTCATGTCCTCCTGGTAGGAGGCGCATTTCCAACAGGCTTTGGTTGAGTGAGGCTAGCAGCAATGGGGATATATATTTAAAATATTTTTTGTAGAACTCATATGGAATGCCATCTGGGCCTGGGCATTTTCAGTTTGGCGCACCGCAAATGGTAGTCCATGATTCGTTCGGAGTAATTAAATTCATTATTTCTGGGTATCAGAAAATGGTGCGGATATGAGCTCTGTCAAGAAATTCCGCCATTTTGGCTGACTGAATTGGTTTGGCTCAGTATAACTCGGAGTAATATCTTTGCATTTCAATTGCCACTTCAGCCAATGTGTCCACAATAGAATTATCTGATCTTCGCACCTGTGTGCAGGCCATGCTCTGGCGTGGTGCAAAAATTTTTTGAAGAAGTATGCGGTGCACTTGTCACCTTTAGTGATGTGTGTGGCCCTGTATTGGACACAAGCCTGATGTTTGTGTTGTCTTTCGAGTGCGTTGAGGTGGGCGGCTGCCTCTGCCCACTTCCAGCCCCATGCAGGGCTATATCCTGAGGCTGGAATCTTGGACTCCAAGTGGGCCAATTCTGCCAGTGCGTGCAATATAACCGCCAATGTGGCTCGTGAGCGTCTGGAGGAGAGATGGCGATAGTGGTGGATGGTGTCTTCTTTGAAAGTTGCCCATGTGGAAATGGGGTCCGCGCAAAATGGTGCAACAAATGATTCCGCCAAAGTTGCCTCTTCCACCCACATGGAAAATCCTGGCGACGCGAGCTTAGGGGTGGATTTTGCACCAATGTGGGGCCTTTTCAACTGTGACGGGTAAGTGGTATGTTATTGAGACCAGTCAATGCTCAGAGAATTCCATTTTTATTGTTTTGAAGTGGGAGATGTGGGGTTGGATTTCGCCAGTGCTAGAATAAGGTCGATGCGGGTCATGGACCTTAATTGGCCATTATGGACATGGGGACGCATCATGTTTTTGAGCAGTGGGGCATGTCGTGGCAGCACATCCCTTAACCCAAGGGTGGCTTTTAGAATGCGTAGTTCTATGTGACCCTGTGGGGCATGGGGTGAGGGCGGCCACCAGTCCGTTGGTGAGGTTAGCCAACAGTTCATGTCACCAACTAGGAAGGAATCGGGGGTAGCGGAAGGGATTTGACTGACAAGAAAAATTTCTGACGCTCATGTGCACCATTTGGGGCGTAAATGTTGACGATTGTGTGTGCAACATCAGCCCATGAGAAGGTGACAACAAGCACTCAGCCATTTAGGAATGTTTCTGAAGATATAAATTTGAAAAAAATTGTTTTTCCAAATTAGCACCCCACAGTGCTTTGACCATAAGGATAGGGATGGTAGGAGCATTGTTTTCAAGCTTCCTCGGAACCTCATGGACAGTGGGACTCCTGGATGGCCAGGATATTTATGGGTAAATTGTTTTGTAAAAAACTCAGTTTCCTAGCCCGGGATGGGGAGGCCTTGAGTCTGGCGATAATCAGCATCCCTAGAGTGAAGGTTTCCCCCATCGCACCTTAGGTGTGAGGGGGTGGGCCCCAGGCCCACCAGCCTCTTCCAGGTCCCCATCGGCTTTCACAGCAGCATGGGTATTAGCAGCAACGCTATCGGGGTTTTTGTTAATTTTTTCAGAAAGAGTCGCGTTGGCTTTGGCCTTTGCTTTTTGTTTTCCAGACGTTGAATGAATTTTTTGCGGTGCAGATAAGTTCAGTGCACCATCGAGTGGGGCAAAAAAATTCTTAGTTGGGATAGGTCCCAAGTCAGTTTCAACTGGGGCTTGGGTGCAATGATTGGGTGAGATCAAATCTCCCATTGGATCCTCGGATTGAGTGGCCCGTTCAGCTTGGGCCTCCCAATCTGATTGGGTGATGGATTCCTGAGTTGCTTCCACCGCGAAGGTCTCCATGTCCTCCTGGCATTGTGAGTGTGGGATGGTGGTGTTGGCCTTGGCCGTTTCCTTGGCTGCGGCCCTATGGGCCTGCTTGGCCTTCTTCCACTCCTGTGGGGAGATGGGCTTTACCAATAGGTAGCAGCCTTGTGCTACCCACGGTAAAGCCTCCTTGGTGCTTGCGGTTGGTTTGTAGTGCACCTCTCCGCTGGTCATGGCCACCGAGGGGTGCTCTTGGAATGTGATGCCCTCTTTGATGGGGCATGCATGTGCCTTATAGCTGAACGCATCACAGTGGGTGCAAATGGGGGGCGCGCTGTCCACGGTTACCTGGAATGGGTGGGTGGTATGCCCTGCAATGTCAATAATGGTGGAATGCAGGATCTGGGTTAGGTCCTTCGCGATCTCCTCAGTTAGGGTCAGAACTGTGATGGCTTTGCCGGTGCACAGGTGTGGCATCAGCGTGAAACGTTGCATTTCAAAAGATTGTATTTTGCCATATATGGTGAGACCATCTTTCAGGTGTTGCTCCAAAATGTCACATTTTACCGTAGTAGGCAAAAAGTCAAACGTGAGGAAAATTTGGTTTGATTTTGTCCACCTGGTGCATTTAGTTTTGATGACCTGTTGCCCTTCGGGGAGGTCAACCACTATGCGCACCGCTGCAGCCTCATCTGCTGCAATTTTGCTTTTGAAGCCTAGGTCCAGCCAACCACGCGACATGGAGTGAGGTGCAACATACACCGTGGTTGGAAAAAAATTATGTGTACATCTTCACAAAATTTTTCCCATAGGGCTATTTTTTGGATGTCCAGATACACATGGACTCCGAATTCCACCAACGAAAGTGACTGGGAATGTGGCGTGTTGATATACTGGTTGCATCATGCTTGCCACGCAGGTATCTCCGGGGAAATTGTGACCACCGGTTTTTTTAGATTTTTTTTCTATTCCGCCAGATTCTCTGGGGCGTTTTTGAACGTTAGAGGCCGTGGGCCTTCCGCCTGCTCCTCTTGCCTTGCTTGCCCAACTGCTACCAGACATGGGCGCAGACCAATCCCCTCTATGAGATTATCAAACTAGATTTAGTCTTGAACTGAATAGGTTACAAAAGTGTTTGCAACGAGAAAGAAAAGTTATATTATATATATATATATATTTTTAAATTTTTAAATTTATTGCGGGGAAGGCCGACCATGGGATGGACACTTCCAATATGACTCAGACGAGACAAAACTTAGTACCAGGTGAGGCACCCCAGAGAAGCGATGCTATCTCTTGTTGCCAGCGGGAACGCCACTTATGGGAAGGGGGAGGGAACGTGTGTAGGGGGCGTAGCCACTATTGAGCACGTGTGGAGGAAGAGGTCTGATTTGATGAACCAGACTGGGAACCAGGAGGAGACCAGCTGTCGGCGACGTGGTGGGAGATATCCAAACATCCACGCTTGAAAGTGATCCACCAAATGAGACCGGAATCTGTGGACAGCTTCAGGGAGGGTGGGTATGGATCCGGCGATGGCATCCAAGACAATCGTGTGGATAGTCCACATGGCGATTGCAACCACCAGAGCATGAAGGGAGGGTGGGAGGGGGAGGCCATTAATGAAGCAAACATATCTCTTGACAGACTGAAGGGATGTGTTTGATCCTGGCCTAGCAGACGTTGGACTTCGCGCCATATTACTTTAGGAGGTGGGGCACTTCTCCAGGCGGTGAAACAGCGTTCCATACTGGCCACACACGACACAGGATGAGTGTAAAGCATTAGAGCGCTCAGCTGTACGATACACCTGCCTCAGGCAGCGCCACACATGGGAGCGGACTTGAGGCTGCAACAGAGGATGGTGTGCGTATTTCCAGATAGTCTTTTGGGTTTCAATGGAATAAGGGATGTCCATCATGTCCAGGTAGTCCACCCTGGATAGGACTTGGGGTCGAATGGGGATCACGCCATCATGGATGGGTAGCCCCTGTACCTCTTGTGTGAACTGAGGAGAGGGGCGGCCTCTTCAGGTTGTATGTCCACTAATACAAATTCTCCACTCTACGCTTCGCGTGGAGAGTAGGATTCGTTTATAGTGGGTTTTGGTCCCGTGAGGACCTGTGGCTGATGTGTGTGATGCGAGGTATTTCATCAGGGAGTGGGGGTTTGATGGATTGTTGAGGCCCAAGGCTCGGGAGAAGTTGGAGCGGGCCGCGTGGGACCAGTGTTGGGATGGGAGTGTAGGAGCAGTGATGGCCGCAATCCAGGTGCCCAGGATCTTGGCGGCATGGGCTTTGAAGTCAAGTAGGCCCATGCCACCTTGATGATGAGGGCCAAACATGACCTCTAGCCATACTGGTGGAGGGCGGCCTGACCAAAGCCAACCTTGTAGCAAGGCATACAGGGATTTGAAGAAGCTTAGGGGAGAAGGGGATGGCGTGGGCTCTGAACCAGACTTTGGATAGGAGCATAGAGTTGGCAAGAACAACCCTGCCAGTGAGGGTAGTAGGGTGGGCTCTGAGAGAGGCGATTCGCTTCGTCACGTTGTCCAGTATATGGCACTCCATTACTGCTGATGCATATCCACCTGCCTCCAACCACACGCCCAGATGGCGTACCGGTCCTATGGTAGGTCGTGGCACAAAGGTGAGACCCAGTGGAGCGGTGTATTTTGAGTTAGTAAGGCATGAACGTGGGCGAGCAGATGGGCCGGGTTGGGAACTACTTGCTGGGGCCCAGCAGTTCTGAAACCGACCAAGGAGGATGATTTCAGTTTTGGAGGAATTCAGTGTCGCGTTGCTTACCCAGGAATATTCCTGGATGAGGGCTTCAAGCGCGCGTGCATCTTTATTATTAAAGCCCCCACTATGCAATCATCTGCAAATGCCATCATTTAGACTGGGGTTTGGCCTGGCACATGGACCCCAGTGAGTTGGGCATTCACATTTCGCAGTAGTGGGTCAAGGCTGAAGTTGTATAAGAGTGGGCTCAGGGGGCCCCCTTGTCGCAGGCCCCTTCGAGGATGGACTACTTCCATTAGGAAACCTGGGCCGCACACTGCCATTGTTGCAGATTCCGTGAGCAGCATCACCCAGTTAATGAAGCGGGGAGGTAGGCGGAATTGTTGGAGGCAGGCCCTAAGGTATCCCCAGTTTACTCTATCATAGGCCTTTTGTTGGTCCAAGAATACAAGTGCCCCAGAGGCTGTGGACTGACACACATTAGCCACAGAGTGCACGTTATCCCAAATCGACCTTCTGGGGATGAAACTGAATTGTTCTGGAGAGATGGTGGCAGATGCTACAGTCCCTAAACGGTTAGTCATGATTTTTGTTAAAATTTTGATGTCAGTGTTTGTTAGATAAATGGGGCGCCAGTTGGCTAAGTCTAGCCTATCCCCTTTCTTGAAGAGTGTGACTGTAAAGGCCTCATGTCCTCCTGGTAGGAGGCGCATTTCCAACAGGCTTTGGTTGAGTGAGGCTAGCAGCAATGGGGATATATATTTAAAATATTTTTTGTAGAACTCATATGGAATGCCATCTGGGCCTGGGCATTTTCAGTTTGGCGCACCGCAAATGGTAGTCCATGATTCGTTCGTAGTAATTAAATTCATTATTTCTGGGTATCAGAAAATGGTGCGGATATGAGCTCTGTCAAGAAATTCCGCCATTTTGGCTGGCTGAATTGGTTTGGCTCGGTATAACTCGGAGTAATATCTTTGCATTTCAATTGCCACTTCAGCCAGTGTGTCCACAATAGAATTATCTGATCTTCGCACCTGTGTGCAGGCCATGCTCTGGCGTGGTGCAAAAATTTTTTTGAAGAAGTATGCGGTGCACTTGTCACCTTTAGTGATGCATGTGGCCCTGTATTGGACACAAACCCAGTGTTTGTGTTGCCTTTCAAGTGCGTTGAGGTGGGCTGCTGCCTCCGCCCACTTCTGGCCCCATGCAGGGCTATATCCTGAGGCTGAAATGTTGGACTCCAAGTGGGCCAATTCTGCCAGTGCATGTGATATAACCGCCGATATGGCTCGTGAGCATCTGGATGAGAGATGGCGATAGTGGCAGATGGTGTCTTCTTTGAAAGTTGCCCATGTGGAAATGGGGTCCGCACAAAACGGTGCAACAAAAGACTTTGCCAAAGTTGCCTCTTCCACCCACATGGAAGATCCTGGTGACGCGAGCTCTGGGGAGCGGATTTTGCACCAATGTGGGGCCTTAGCAACTGTGACGGGTAAGTGGTATGTTATTGAGACCAGTCGGTGGTCAGAGAATTTTATTTTCATTGTTTTGAAGTGGGAGATGTGGGGTAGGAATTTCGCCAGTGCTAGAATAAGGTCAATGCGGGTCATGGACCTTAATTGGCCGTTGTGGACATGGGGACGCATCATGTTTTCTAGCAGTGGGGCATGTCACGGCAGCACATCCATTAACCCAAGGGTGGCTTTTAGAACGCGTAATTCTATGTGACCTTGTGGGGCGTGGGGTGAGGGTGGCCACCGGTCCATTGGTGAGGTTAGCCAACAGTTCATATCGCCAATTAGGAAAGAATCGGGGGGTAATGGGAGGGATTTGACCGACAGAAATTCCCGATGCTCTTGTGCACCGTTTGGGGTGTAAATGTTGACAATTGTGTGTGCAACATCAGCCCATGAGAAGGTGACAACGAGCACTCGGTCATTTGGGAATGTTTCTGAAGATGTAAATTTGAAAAAATTGTTTTTCTGAATTAGCACCCCATAGTGCTTCAACCAAAAGGATAGGGATGGTAAGAGCATTGTTTTCCAAGCTTCCTCAGAACCTTGTGGACAGTGGGTTTCCTGGATGGCCAGGATATCCATGGGTAAATTGTTTTGTAAAAAACTCAGTTTCCTAGCCCGGGATGGGGAGGCCTTGAGTCTGGAGATATTCAGCATCCCTATAGTGAAGGTTTCCCCCATCGCACCTTAGGTGTGAGGGGGTGGGCCCCCAGGCCCACCAGCCTCTTCCAGGTCCCCATGGGCTTTCACAGCAGCGTGGGTATTAGCAGCAACGCTATTGGGGTTTTTGTTAATTTTTGTGGAAAGAGTCGCATTGGCTTTGGCCTTTGCTTTTTTTTTCCTGACGTCGGGAAAATTTTTTGCAGTGCGGATGAGTTCAGTGCACCGTTGAGCAGGCCAAAATTTTTTTTCAGTTGGGATAGGTCCCAAGTCAGTTTTAACTGGGGCTTGGGTGCAGCGATTGGGTGAGATCGAATTATCCATCGGATCCTCATATTGAGTGGCCCATTTGGCATAGGCCTCCCAATCTGTTTGGGTGATGGATTCCCAAGTTGCTTCCGCCGCAAAGGTCTCCATGTCCTCCTAGCATTGTGAGTATGGGATGGTGGTGGTGACCTTGGCCGCTTCCTTGGCCGCGGTCCTATGGGCCTGCTTGGCCTTCTTCCACTCCTGCGGGGAGATGGGCTTTACCAATAGGTAGCAGCCTTGTGCTCCCCACGGGAAAGCCTCCTTGGTGCTTGCGGTTGGTTCATAGTGCACCTCTCCACTGGCCATGGCCGCTGAGGGGTGCTCTTGGAATGTAACGCCCTCTTTGATGGGGCATGCATGTGCCTTATGGCTGAATGCATCACAGTGGGTGCAAATGGGGGGCGCGCTGTCCACGGTTACCTGGAATGGGTGGGTGGTGTGCCCTGCGATGTCAATAAAGGTGGAGTGCGGGATCTGGGTTAGGTCCTTCATGATCTCCTCAGTTGGGGTCAGAACTGTGATGGCTTTGCCAGTGCACAGGTGTGGCATCAGCGTGAAACGTTGCATTTCAAAAGATTGTATTTCGCCATATATGGCAAGACCATCTTTCAGGTGTTGCTCCAAAATGTCACGTTTTACTGTAGTAGGCAAAAAGTCAAATGTGAGGAAAATTTGGTTTGATTTTGTCCATCTGGTGCATTTAGTTTCGACGACCTGTTGCCCTTCAGGGAGGTCGACCACTACGCGCACCGCTGCAGCCTCATCTGCTGCTATTTTGTTTTTGAAACCTAGGTCCAGCCAACTGCGCGACATGGAGTGAGGTGCAATGTACACCGCGGTCAGGAAAATTTTGTGTACATCTTCACAAAATTTTTCCCATAGGGCCATTTTTTGGATGTCCAGATACACACGGACTCCAAATTCCACCGACAAAAGTAGCTGGGAATGTGGCGTGTTGATGTACTGGTTGCATCGTGCTTGCCACACGAGTATCTCCAGGGAAATTGTGACCGCCAGTTTTTTTAGATTTTTTTCTATTCTGCCAGATTCTCTGGGGCGTTTTTGAACATTAGAGGCCGCGGGCCTTCCGCCTGCTCCTCTTGCCTTGCTTGCCCAACTGCTCCCAGACATGGGCGCAGACTAATCCCTCTATGAGATTATCAAACTAGATTTAGTCTTGAATTGAATGGGTTGCAAAAGTGTTTGCAACTAGAAAGAAAAGTTTTATATATATATATAGATTTTTATAGATTGGGTATTAGATAAGAATCAGAAGACACTAAGATTTAGAAAAATCAGTTACATAAATAAATATTACCTAACTCTAAATAAATATGTATCTAGATATTTAGTTTTAAATAAAGATATCTGAAATATAAGCATAGATTTTATTGATGTAACTAAGAACTGATAACTGGCTGCATATTTATAACATTTAAGATCTAAATAAAATTCTAAATAAATTAAACATCAGCATTTTTGCTCTAAACTCAATATTTTATATATTTTATTATTAAGATCTCAATATATTAAACTAAAATATATCTTAAAATATAGTATACTAACAAAAAATCCATATCAAGACTATTAATATATATTAAAGATATAAAGATAGACATACAAAACTAAAACTGAGACTACCTAATGCTATTGGCACATAATTTTCTATTTATATAAAGTAAAGTGTTGGAATTTTGAAATGCTAACATCATCCAACGTTACTAGATATTATTACATCTCTGTTTTGTCCACTGGGGTTTGCTTTATAATAAGAAAATCTATAGTGGATGTTGGAGTTAACATCGTTTGATAACTATTGTTTAAGCTAATCTCTATAGCTATTACTTATTTTATGGGATAATTCCAACAAATATGTCATGATTCCAATATGACTGGATGATAAGTCCTAAGACTTTATGTCGGAATGGATGGAATCCGCTGAGTTTGATATGAGTTATAGAAATTTGAGCGCCTCAAAATGAGACAATACTGGGTTGTTGGGAAATTGCCTTGAATTAGGCGATTGTGAAATAATGAAATGAAGAATTGATGGAACCAATGATATATGGCAAATTAAATTACTAAGCCATGGAAATGGTAGCATCCAAAGTCACTACAATATAGGTGAGATGAGATGATTTAGAGAGAGAGGTTGTTAGTAGTTTAAGAGTAAGCATAATCAGAAAGAATCCGCTGTATTAAGTATATTTAATAAAAGAAAGTATGGAAGCGAGTGCTTCATATTTATTTGAAGTTTATTCTGTTGTTTCAAGGACAATGATCATCATATTGTTGGTCCTGATTGCTCAGTGGGTCAAACCCTGTGTAGAATCTGTAGGCGTATCTCTTGAATACCGCCAATTTTATAACAGTGGTGCTCACTACAGGGGGCCCATTGATCAATTAAAAAATGATAAAACTCTCAGTTGCCTGCTATATTGCATTCATGTTGTTTTGATAAATATTCTACCCAACACTATGGGTCAGTTGCCTATGTGGAGCTGAAACTGGTGTTGGATGCTGTGCTTAAAAAACAAGATGGGCTGCTCCAGGAGGTTTGCTGCAGTAAGCTGCCTCCATTTGATCATGAAGGGAATATTTATGGATTCTTTGAGCGATTCAAAATTGCAACTGAAGGAGTCTCAGATTGATGGAGAGCAAAACTGTTGATTCTTCTATGGATGTCAGAAGTGCTTATCAAGTCATCTGCTACCTTTCAGAAAGTTCCATTACATACTAAGAAGTTAAGGAGATGGTTCTGTGGTTGTTCAGTGGAACTGCAAAAATGTCACAGCAGAAGGCTGAATTTTTGACCATCAGGTTTCAGCGGAATGAGACCCTCACCGCGTTTGCTGAGCGATTTATGGCAGAAGCTCAATTCTAATTGAGGCTGGAATTTTATCCGAATCTGATGTGTGCATTGCGATGAATTCTGCTGTGAAGCCCTACCATGAGTTACATAACGTTATGACCCCACTATTGGATGAAGATGTACCTTTGCTTAAATTATTCAGTTTTTGTGCTATATATCAGCTAACTTCCCTCCACCTAATACTGAGCGGAATCCTCCTACTATAATTGCCAAATCATTTTACTTGGGGAACTTTGTTAGTCCAGTTCAGATTCCACTAAGTTGTCTGCAGCAGTTAAACATCCATCCTGTTATAAAATCGGCGGAATCTTCAAGATATTCCATGAGGGTTTTGCACAGGGTTTGGCCCACTGAGCAATAGGACCAATGATATGACAATCGTTGCCCTTTGAAACAACAAAATAAACTAATAAAATAATATGGGACACTTGCTCCCACTATACTCTTTATTTTATATTTTAAATACAGCTGATCCTCACTGTTTCATTCTTCTCAACTTACTAACAACCTCCCCCTCTTGATCATCTCATCTCATCTATATTGTAGTGACTTAAGTTGCTACCACTTAAACTTTTCTTTTTCATTGCAATCACTATTGCAACCTATTCAATTCAAGACTGAATCTAGTTTGATAATCTCACAGAGGAGATTAGTCTGCGCCCATGTCAGGGAGCAGTTGGGCAAGCAAGGCAAGAGGAGCAGGTGGAAGGCCTGCAGCCTCCAACATTTGAAAACGCCCCGGAGAATCTGGCGGAATAGACAAAAATCTTAAAAAACTGGCGGTCACAATTTCCCCGGAGATACTCACATGGCAAGCATGATGCAACCAGTACATCAACACGCCACTCCCAGCCACTTTCATCGGTGGAATTTGGAGTCCATGTGTATCTGGACATCCAAAACGGCCTTATGGGAAAAATTTTGTGAAGATGTACACAAAGTTTTCCTGACTGCGGTGTATGTTGCACCTCACTCCATGTCGCGTGGTTGGCTGGACCTAGGTTTTGAAAGCAAAAAAGCAGCAGACAAGGCTGCAGCGGTGCGAATAGTGGTTGACCTCCCCAAAGGGCAATGGGACATCGAAACCAAATGCACCAAATGGAAAAAATTAAACCAAATTTTCCTCACGTTTGACTTTTTGCCTACTACAGTAAAACATGACATTTTGGAACAACACCTGGAAGATGGTCTCACCGTATATGGCGAAATACAATCTTTTGAAATGCAACGCTTCACGCTGATGCCACACCTGTGCACCAGCAAAGCCATCGCAGTTCTGACCCCAACTGAGGAGATTGCGAAGGACCTAACCTAGATCCCACACTCTACTTTTATTGATATTGCAAGGCATACCACCCACCCATTCCAGGTGACCATGGACAGCGCGCCCCCCATTTGCACCCACTGTGACGCGTTCAGCCATAAGGTGCACACATGCCCCATCAAGGAGGGCGTCACATTCCAAGAGCACCCCTCGGTGGCCATGGCCAGCAGAGAGGCGCACTACAAACCAACCGCAAGCACCAAGGAGGCCTTCCCATGGGAAGCACAAGGCTGCTACCTATTGGTAAAGCCTATCTCCCCGCAGGAGCAGAAGAAGGCCAAGCAGGACCATAGGGCCATGGCCAAGGAAGTGGTTAAGGCCACCACCGCTATCCCACACTCACAATGCCAGGAGGACATGGAGACCTTTGCGGCAGAAGCAACTTGGGAATCCATCATCCAATCAGATTGGGAAGCCTATGCCAAGTGGGACACTCAATCTGAGGATCCAATGGGAGATTTGATCTCACCCAATAGTTGCACCCAAGCTCCATTCAAAACTGACTTGGGACCTATCCCAACTGAAAAAAAAATTTTGGCCTGCTCAATGGTGCACTGAACTCATCCGCACCGCAAAAATTCGTCCGACGTCAGGAAAAAAAGCGAAGGCCAAAGCCAACGTGACTCTTTCCACAAAAATCAACAAAAACTTTGATAGTGTTGCTGCTAACACCCGCGCTGCTATGAAGGCCCATGGGGATCTAGAGGAGGCTAGTGGGCCTGGGTGCCCACCCCCTCACACCTAAGGTGCAATGGGGGAAACCTTCACTATAGGGATGTTGAATATTGCCAGACTCAAGGCCTCCCCATCCCAGGCTAGGAAACTGAGTTTTTTACAACACAATTTACCCGTGGATATCCTGGCCATCCAGGAGTCCCACTGTCCACGAGGTTCTGAGGAAGCTTGGAAAACAATGCTCCTCCCATCCCTATCCTTTTGGTCAAAGTACTGTGGGGTGCTAATTCAGAAAGTTTTCAAATTCACACCCTCAGAAATATTCCTAAATTTCTGAGTGCTCGTCATCACCTTCTCGTGGGCTGACATAGCACACGCAATCATCAACATCTATGCCCCAAATGGTGCACATGAGCATCAGGAATTTTCTTGTCAGTTAAATTCCTCCCGCTACCCCCTGATTCTTTCCTAGTCAGAGACATGAACTGTTAACTAACCTCACCAACGGACCGGTGGCCTCCCTCACCCCATGCCCCACAGGGTCACGTAGAACTATGCGTTCTAAAGGCCACCCTTGGGTTAATGGATGCACTGCTGTGACATGCCCCGCTGCTCAAAAACATGACGCGTCCCCACATCCACAATGGCCAATTAAGGTCCATGACCCGCATTGACCTTATTCTAATGCTGGCAAAATTCCAACTCCACATCTCTACTTCAAAACAACGAAAATGGAATTCTCCAACCACCAACTGGTCTCGATAACCTACCACCTACCAGTCACAGTTGCTAAGGCCCCATATTGGTGCAAAATTCACCCCCCCCGAGCTCATGTCACCAGGATTTTCCATGTGGGTGGAAGAGGCAACTTTGGCAAAATTTGTTTGTTGCACCATTTTGCATGGACCCCATTTCCACATGGGCAACTTTCAAAGAGGACACCATCCACCACTATCGCCATCTCTCCTCCAGACACTCATGAGCCACATCAGTGGTTATCTCATGCGCTCTGGCATAATTGGCCCACTTGGAGTCCAACATTCCAGCTACAGGATACAGCCCTGCATGGGGCCAGAAGTGGGCAGAGGCAGCTGCCCACCTCAACGCACTTGAAAGGCAACAAAAACATCGGGTTTGTATAATACAGGGCCACATGCATCACTAAAGGTGACAAGTGCACCGCATATTTCTTTAAAAAATTTGTACTATGCCAGAGCGTGGCCTGCACACAGGTGCAAAGATCAGATAATTCCATTGTGGACACACCGGCTGAAGTGGCAATTAAAATGCAAAAATATTACTCCAAGTTATACTGAGCTGAACCAATTCAGCTGGCCAAAGTGGCAGAATTTCTCACCTGAGCTCATATCTGAACCATTTTCCAATACCCAGAAATAATGAATTTAATTACTCCAAACGAATCATGGACAGCCATTCGCGGTGCGCCAAACCAATAATGTCCAGGCCCAGATGGCATTCCATATGAGTTCTACAAAAAATATTTCAAATATATATCCCATTGCTGCTCGCCTCACTTAACCAAAGCCTGCTGGAAACGTGCCTCCTACCAGGAGGACATGAGGCCTTTACTGTCACACTCTACAAGAAAGGGGATAAGCTTGACTTAGCCAACTGGCGCCCCATTTTTCTAACAAACACAGACACCAAAATTTTAACCAAAATCATGGCTAACCATTTAGGGACTGTAGCATCTGCCACCATCTCCCCAGAACAATTCAGTTTCATCCCCAGAAGGTCGATTTGGGATAACGTGCACTCCGTGGCTAATGCATGTCAGTCCACAGCCTCAGGAGCACTGGTATTCTTGGACCAACAAAAGGCCTATGATAGAGTAAACTGGGAATACCTAAGGGCCTGCCTCCATAAATTCCGCCTACCTCCCCGCTTCATTAACTGGGTGATGCTGCTCACGGAATCTGCAACAATGGCAGTGTGTGGCCCAGGCTTCCTAACGGAAGTAGTCCACCCTCAAGGGGCTTGCAACAAGGGGACCCCCTCAGCTTACTCTTATACAACTTCAGCCTTGACCCACTACTGCGAAATGTGAATGCCCAACTCACTGGGGTCCATGTGCCAGGCCAAACCCCAGTCAAGATGATGGCATTTGCAGATGACTGCATAGTGGGGGCTTTAACAATAAATTCTGTTTTTTTCTCTAGTCGTTTGTTTCTTCTTCTTGTATGTTTGGTGCTTTCTCTCCATTCCTGTGTGTGTTCCTCTCTGTGTCTTTTTTGCCTTGCCTCTGTCCCAGATGTTGGCTGGTTCCTGCTCCCCATGCCCTCCTCCCTGTCTTTTTTCTTCCCATCTATGTATCAGCTTTCAATTTCTCCAACATTTGTTGATCCTTCAGCAATCTATTTCTGCATTTATGGTGTCTTCAGGTTTTCCATTTGGCTTGTTTGCGTCTGCTTTTTTCGTGTTGATGCTCCTAACCTCTGAATTAAAACAAATGCCCCATCCCCCCCTCATTCATGCTCTGTGCTGCCTGGCCATTCCCTGCTCCTTTCCCCTCTCTCCGTGTTGTGTCTGATTTCTCCCCAGTGCCCCTCAGTGGCTCTGCAGGTCTCCCATGATCCTTCTGTCACCCAGTCTCAAGGTCCCTCCATCAGCCTCTCTTCCATCCTTTCTTTGGTCTTCTCTCAATCTTCAAATTCCCCTTTTTTTGTCCCCCTCAGTTTCTCTGGTTGATTGGTCTATTGGTAGATTTTTGTTGATCTGTTGATTCTATATTTTGGTGCCTCAATTCTCTGTTAATAAATTTGTATGTCTATTCTATCAGCATATGTGTCTCTTCTATCTCCTGATTTGGTCTATTTTTTGTTTTTCTTCTTCATTCAATTTCATTTTATTTCTTCAATCTTTGAGTCTCTTTTGTTCTTTTCTGTGTCTGTTTCTTTTTGCCTTTGTTGTTGTTCTTTTCATGTTGTGTTCTTCTTTGTCTTCTGTCTCATTGAGCATTCTGCTTGTTGTTCATGTTTGAACTCAATCTGTGCTTTGATCTGCTCTGCTTCCACAACAAATATGATCTTGTTGAACATATATTCTCCTGACGAACCCACTGATGTTGCAGTTCTTCTTCTTTTCTGATATTTGTCATTTAACTTTTAATATTGTTGAAGGACCTCTTTTCTTAATTTCTTGTATTTTGTTAACATTCAGCAACCTAATCTCTAAGAATTTTGTTGTCAAATGTTTTGGTTGATGTCTCTGTGTCTCTCCCCATCTCTATTGCTGGGCTTCTCTTCTGTTGATCTCTTCAGCTCATCTGTAAATATTTGTAGATATTCTTCTTGTGAAAAATTCTTCAGATAGATCTTCCATTTTTGCAGTGTGTACAGTGTCTGTGTCCCTTCTTCAGTCTGCCTTCTCCTTGAGTTCTTCAGTTCTTTGTCTATTCTTGTATTCTAACCTCATTATTCAATTTAGGAATCTCAGCTCTGTTGATGTCTTGTGTTTTCTTTAGAGAGCATCTTTTCTCCTGTTCTCTGACTTGTTCTGCTGTGTAATTTGTGTCTTTCTGCTGTTCCCCATTAAATATCATTCTTCTCTTCTTCTTGTCCTCAGTATTCTTCTGCTAGCACAAATGTGTTCTACAGTTTAAATGTGATAACTTCTCTTTGTACATTGGCATAGCTCATTCAGCATATCAACCTTTGTATTCCATTTCTGTATGTTATTTTTTGTAGGCTTCTGCATGTGGACTTGGTAGAGGTAAAAACCCCTGATTTCATTCTTTGGTTTCCAACTTCAGTGAATGCTATTAATTCACTTGTTAGTTCTGCAAAGTATTCTCATATATTTGTATTCTCCTGAGTCTATCCTTTGTTTGTCAAATGTCATCTCATATTAATTCTTCTCTTCTGATCATGGTCTGCCCCTTCTGCTTATCAATCAGCTGTTAGTTCTGTTCTAACCACTGTGTATGTCCTGACTTCCAACTTCTTGGTGTCTCTGATGCCTGATCCCTTAACTTGTATTTCATTCACATTTCACTTCTGCCTTTGCATTTGAAGCTGCAAACTGCATTTTATATATGTCTCTTTTACATTGTCAGCAGAAAAATTTTCTTCTGCTAGTCTTTCAAATTTGTTTGTATGTTTTCTCTGTGTTAGTGTCTTTGTCTCTGGGCATATATCAGATCTTGCTTCATTGTTGAGCTCTGCATAACATCAAAACTTGTGTCTGCTGTGTGCATTGTATCTTGAATGCTTCTGTGTTGGGTCTATTAATTCATATCTTTGTCTGAGATTTCTCTCTATTGAATGAAAAAAAAAAAAAAAAAGTATGTGTGATACATACATTCCATTTCTTCATTTGGAAAATCCTGCTGGTCCCTTTTTTCTCCTGCTAATAATTTCTGTCTTCAATCTCATTCCTTCAAAATAATGATCTTCTTATCTGGTAACTCTCGTGTGTGGGTGGTTTTTGTGTGTGTATTCATTTCTATTCATTGTTTTCTTTTCTGCTGCCATTCAAATGATGAAATCCCCATTCTGATGTGTCCCTACTAACCTAAATCTCACAGTGGCATCTTCTTCCCCTGTTGGATGTTAGGTTCTCTGTCTCCATGTGTCAATAGCCCCAGCTTTTGATGTGATGTCTTTAAAGTCTGCTGATGGGTTTGTGTCTCTATTCATTCTTCCTGGGTTTATTGGTGCTTCCTTACCAGCTTCCATTGGCCCATCTTCATGAATGTATCTTTTCAGTTCTGCTGGATGTTCTTCTGCCTCTTCTGTGGATTTATATTAATTTTTATTGATCTCTTCAGCTGTTGGTGTGTCATTTTGTATGATTTTATTCATGTATCCCTGGCCATGGCCTTCCACCTTCACTCTTGTGCTATAATTCTACCCAGTATATGAAAGACAATCCCAACCCCTTCTGCGTGTGTCTCTTGATATTATTGATGGTATTGGTCTATTCTGTGTTTCTGAGCTCTGTTCTATCTGCAAAAATGTCTATTCTCCTGAGATATTTGCATCACCAGTAAATGCTTTGGATCCCTTTATTTGTGTCTCTGATATATCTTTGTATTAATTTTCTGCTTCAATTAAATTCTGTCTATTAGCTTCTTGTGTAAATTTTCTGTCATTGGTGTCCATTTCCTTCTGCCTCTTCAAATTCTTTCTGCACAATCTCCCCTATGTTCTTGTCAGCTGTTAACTTGCCTGGGCTGGGTTGAACCCTAATCTGCTCAGTGCCCCACTGTGTTCCCTCAATTAAGTGTTCTCTGCTCTCATTCTTTATCACCAAGACTCCTATGTCTGTTTTGGTTGTCTCCTCTTCCATGCTGTCTAGGGCTTGTCCCCAAATGTGTATCTTTAAATCAATTCATCAATGTATCTTGTGTTCTTCTCTGTGCTTCTCTTCTTCCCCATCAGCATTATTCTGGCCTCCATCTGGACTTCTCTATTCTGTTGGTGATTGATGTGATAAGTCTCCTCCATTCTGTTCTCTTGTTGAATGTTGATATTGGCTTAATTTGGCCTAAGGCTGCATAGTCTGCATTCTGCATTCTCTGTGTTTAATTAATTTAGGATGGCCATTCTTTTTCCTCAGTATGCTGGCCAGTCACATCATTTTCAGAAGAGACTCCTTGTATATTCTGTGAAATTCATTGATGCTGAAGCATGGTCTTTTAATGGAAAGTTCAAGTGAAGTTGTTGCTCCCAGGCATGAATGACCTGGTGGTGAACCCTTGTTCTTCTTCCCTGTAACTCTGTGTCTGGTTTGTAAATCTTCCTGTCCATAGTATTCTGTTCTGTAACTCTCCCTTCATGATCTTCTGTGTGAGAATCTGTGTGTCAGCTCTTCCTTTCTGTTCTCTACTGTCACTGTCCTTTACTGTTCAGTGAAAATTAATTAAATTATAACTGAATGTTGTTTTTTCTTGTGTGGCTGCTGATTAATCCCCACAAATAATCATTTCATCTGTTCTTCTCTGCATTCAATGAGGCCTTTATGATATGACTCTAACAGCTCACTACTATGTTGCTTCTTTGCTCATCCCTGTGTTGTGTCCATCCCCACATAAATAATCATTGTTGTATGGAAGATTCTGCTTTATGGATAATGTACTAAATATTTCTTTTTAAAGCAATTCTTAGGTCTTCAGAACATTTCTGCAAAGTTTCTTCTGTTATTGGTCTAATGAATGTTACAAACATATATCAATGTTAATCTCAGCTCCTAATTTTTGTTCTGCCTTCAGTTCAATCTTCTGCTTCTGGATCTCTCTTCTCTTCTTCTTCATTTTGTCACCTTGGCTGGATATATCCCTGCACACAAAAACTTCAGTGTACCTTTTCACCAACAAATAAATTTTATTCTTCCCATTCATTGATTCAATGATTCTGTTCTTCATTTCTGACTCTCTGTTTATTTAAAATTTTCTTCATTCATGTCTTCTCCTTTTCAATGATCTCTTCCATCTTCTTCATTTCTCTTCAGATCCTTTATCCTTTATGCATATCAGTGTCTTCCTCCTTTCTTGTTTATGAGCATGGCTTTTCTTTCTTGTTTTTGTATTTACTTTGCTAGTTTGTTGACTTCTGCTTCTTGTATGCTGCATCCTTTTCTCATATAAATTCTTTTTTTCAGGCTGTATAAAGAAAAAGTCATTGCATTTCCGAGAACTTCTTCTGATCATTCGCTTTTGTTTAAATTTTACTTTCTTTTTTTGGTTTTGTAATCTCTTTGGCTTAGTATAAAAAAATTAGTCTGTTAACCTTAAATGTGTCAAACACACAAAGGTATTCTCAGTTATCTGCAGCAGTATGTCACTCTGTGCCAATTAATTAGGGGATGATGCTCTTTGTGAAAAGGGAATATTTCCTTCTGCTTAATTCTGATTGTCCTGGGCTCTTTTTGGTTTGTCATGTATAGTTTTAGATCTTTACTAAATTTATTTCTCTTCTGCATCTCCTGATGTGTTCTGGTGTCAATACTTTGTGTGTCTGATCTCCAGAGGCACCTGGCCCTTCCTGCTTCCTCTGTGTGTGTTCCTCTGTCTTCAGCCCCTGATCTGTGGAAACACTTCTTGCAACCTCCAGTGGATGATCCCCTTTGTTGATCCTTCACCCCTATCATGATTTGTATCAGAACATACAGAATACTGTTCAGCCTGCAATGATGATCCCTGCCTTTGTACGTTTAACTTCATTCACTAACAATTGCCAGTGTGTCGTGAAACTTTGAACACGTTCTCCTCCTCCATCATTGGCCCATTTCATTGTGTCATTCTGTTTAGCTCTGATGTCATTAATTTCTCTTTGTCAATTTATTTCAACCTTTAATGTTTTTCTCTTTGCTGAGAAGTCTAATTCTGATCTGCTGATGATATATTTCTTCAGTCTCTTCTTCCCTAGCTATTTTGCCTGTGCAGCCCTTCAGAGCTTCCATTTTGTCTTCTGAAGAGCATTTGATTTTGCTGACTTGCCTTTACAGGAGAATTTACATTCAAGAAAGGAAAAAAATTTCAATGTGATACAAAATTTAAGCAAAATTTATTTTTCTTTGTGTTGCTGAATTCAGAAATCCTGTCAATTCAGTATGTTGCTCTTGTGGTATTTGGAGTGTTGTTGTAGGACTTTTGATTTGGCTACATCAAAAACAGGCTGTTCCTATGCCCCAAAAGTCCCCAAATATAAATATATGCTCTCCATTAACATTTGGTTTTATTCTATTTTTAATATAAATGTCTAAATGTGCATATTATGTGGATAAATTATTTTCTTTTAGTATACTCAATATATCTGCTCCCTTCTTTCCTGTAAAACATATAAAAGTCTTCCCACTAAATCTGTCAATTGGCTGGTTGTTTTACCCCCAGCTTTCATTCACTATGTTGATGATCATGGATGATACCCTCCAGTATGGTGTTGATATCCCAACCCCTTTTCTGCATTCATGATATGTTTCTTCTTCGTCCATTTCAGCCTTTTCTTCTCCATCAGTGTTTGTCTGTTTGCCTTTTTGCTTTTCTTTTTTTCGTTCAATGGTTTCTGATCATGAGACCTTCATTCCCCCACTCCACTGGCTTTGGCTATCTTTTTTGCTCAGTTCCCCTTCCATGATTGACTTGGCTGCATTTTTTCTATCTCCTTTAAATTCTTTTTTATAAATTTTGTGAAGACTCCCTGTTCTTTGTATTAGCTTATTTGATCTTGTTTATATAAGGGGTCTGAATGCATTGGTCAGTCCCATATGATGTGCCTTCCTTCTGCTTTAAATTCTTTCCAGTTGAATTCAGGCATAAACTTCATGGAAATACTATCTTACTTTAATTTTATAAAATCTTCCAAATTAGAAGCCTAATGTTTCTCTCTGTTAGCCATCTCTCAGTGTCTGCTTTTCCTTTGCCCACTTCTCTCGTTGCTTTGGTTTTTATTCAGATGGCTGCTGCTTTACAGTTCTCCCTTTGCCTTTGATTTATTCTTTTCTCTCTTCTCTTCCATCAACTTCTTTTCTCCTTATGGCCTGTTGATGTCAAAGTCTTGCATCAGCTTTTGTTTTGGCTGATTTTGGCATTCCATAAAGTTTATTGCAGATTTTTCAATGGACATATTCAGTTGTCAACAGTGAAGGTGTTGTTTGTTTTCTTCTTCATTAATATAAATGAAATAATGTCTGTTAATTCTTTGTATTCTGGGCATGTTCTCATCAGTTCTTTTATTCATTGTTCTCCTTTGGTGAAGCTGATCAAATTTCTCCTCCTGGTTATCAGGACAATGACTCAGTTCTGATCTGTGATAAGGGCCCAGCCTGACTTCATGTGTCAGCCTTTCTTCTTGCCATTATTCTTAAGAAATGCGTGGTAGCTTTGTATGGTCTTCTGTTCATGCATGGACGTTCTTCTCACAGCCGTCTGTTGATATTCTTCCATTGGTTCATTTCAACAGTTGGATGGGCTCTTCCCTTGTTGAACTACTGGCTCCCGCCCTCCCTCAACTCCGTTCTGCTGTTCTGTGTCTTTAGTGGTTTGGTTAGCATAGTTATGAACCACTTATTTATTTCTCTGTTCTCCCTGATGGTGTTATTAGTTTCTCTGAGCACTCTCTGCTAGCTAGCATGATGTGTTCTTCCATCTTCCTCTATTTCTCTCTGCTGAAGCTTTGTTTTCTTCTGTGTTTCAGGTCAGCTTCAGAGATCTTTGTGGATATCTTTTAGTCTATTGATCCCCAATTCAAAGTTCAGCAGAGTTTGCTCAACATATCTCTCATCCTTCTTTCTAAGTGGCCTCTGTAACTCATCAAAGTCTTGTAGTTCTGCTGGATGTTGATGGCTTCTCTGTTGACCTCTTTGTATGGCTTTCATGTTCTGGCCATGAAATGTCAAATGCCAACAGTGCTCTCAGTATCTATATATATACCTTCTCCATTTCTCTGAAGAATGATGTGGTTGGTGTCTCAGTGTTCTCTTTTTTTGGTAACTTGTAAATTATTGGCCTCCATTATGTGTGCTCTGTTGAGATCTTTTAAAGGATGATCCTGAGTCCTGGTGCCCACTGTGGCCCTATTCCCCACCCAGGCCTCAGCTCTGACTTCCAAGGCCTTGTCCCAGCCTCTGTTACAAGAGCTTTCATTTCTCCCCAATTGTCTTGTGTCTCCCAAAAGGACTGGACTGGGGACATATGCATTTAATCTGAAAGTGTGGCAACTCAATCTCTGCCCAAGTTGCTGCATATAAACCAATTAAAAACTCCCAGTCCTGTGCTCTGCCGGTTCTTCTTTTACTCTTTGCTTCTGCATTCAAAGAAATCCTTGAGCATTCTGGCTTCAAAGGCATCTCCATTGAAAGTCTTCTAGTTTGAATGTTCTTTCTCTAATTTCTCTCTGATTCCTATGTTTATTTTCCCCACTTTGTCAGGTCAGGTCAGGTGTTGAAATTTGGTGATCTTCAGCTCTTCTGTCTCTGCAGACACAAAATTTCTTCTCTTCTCCTTAAAGAAATGTGAAATATGTGCAGGAGAACACAAAGGCCTTTTCTAACTCTCTGTGTCTTTGTCTCTCTGCTCTTCTCTGGTTGTTCATGTATTCTTCTGAAGCTTAGCTTAGGTCTATTGAACAATTCTTAATCAGCTCAGAAATCTCTGTTTTTTATTATTAAAAACCAACTCTCACTCTGATAAATCATATGTCTATCATGTAATTTGTGTTATGTTCTTTGATATATGGCAAAGAACGTCTTCAAACAACACATAAAGCAAAGATCACATTCTTCATAAATTTAATGGCACTCCTTCTTCTTCTTTCATCTTGGTGTGGAATTTTCCAATATATATGGCATTCTGCATTGTGAATCTGATGTTAGTCTCATGATTATCACCAGAGTGTGAGGCTTCCTCACCCTAATGGCTTATAATGATGATCATAAGTTTTGTGTGTCTTCCCCATAGCTCAGCTCTTCATCTTCTTTTCTGGTAGTGGTATGTCATAAAGCTCTGTGGTTTCTTCTTCCATTCTCTTTCTTCTCTTGTCAAAGGGTGTCTTTCTGCCTATGATCTGAGAAGATCGTGATCCCCAACCCTCTTCTCTCAAGTTCTGTATCTCTCTTTGTTGATTCTTTTTATTTCAAATTCTTATGTTATGATAACAAAGTCTAAGGCCTCCTTCTATTAGGTCTCTATTAGATACCCCATCATGTTAGTTTGGTCTGAATGTTCCTTTCTGTTTGTTTCTTCACATACTAACAAAATTTTCTCTCCCATTCTGCTAGCTTGAACTTCTCTGTTCCTCTTTCTCTGTGAATTTCTTTGAGCATGTGGTCTTTTTGCTCTTGTTTGTTGAATGTTTCATTCTAGTGGAGAAATGTTGAACCTCAGATAAATGTGTGGTTGTCTTTGGTGTGTCTGTTTCTGTGAATCTCTAACCCTTCATCTCAGCTCCATTCTCTTCCATTCATTCTGTGGGTCTCTGTTGAATTCTTCTTCTTTGTCTCTTCTGTGTTGATGTTGCTCTCCATTCTCCCACTGTGGATACGTCAAAACCCCCCCAAAGGTTTTGTAAATGTTGATCAGCTCCAAGGCCTCTAGTCTCAGTTTGTGTCTGCAGTGTGGGCTTCTTCTTTCCCCTGTTGCCATTGGAACTTTTATTCTCTTCTTTTTATCTATTACTAAAAAAAAAAAAAATAAAAAATCAGATTCTTTCTGTTCATTCTGTATAAATTCTTCAGCTCTTTCTCTTGGTGCTTCTGTAGTCTCTTCAGCTCTATCTTGGTCTTCAGTTTTGATCCTCTTCCATGTTGAAATAACTTTATTCTTTTCTGTAGAATTTCTCAGCTTCTTTTAATTTCAGATGAATGTCTATCATCAGAGAATAGATCTTTTCTCATCCCATCTGTTCTTCTTTGGTAGGAGTATTCTTCCATTCATTAATTTAAAGCCTTCCAATGCCAATGATGAAGCTTCTTCTTCTCTGCTAGCATGATGATGTTGTGCTTTTCCAACACCAATGTTGAAATTGATGAACTCCTGCATTTGTCAATGGTGTCATATATTAAGAAATCCCATCTATCCCTGGTCTGGATTGGCCTCCCATGCAGATGCAAAAGTAAAGACCCCTATCATGTGGTGATATATGTGGTCAAAGGCTTTACTTTCTTCTGTATTTTGCTAGTAGTTGAAATTCCTGATGTCTTAGCATCAGAGAAGCTTCTTCAGAGACATAGTTTAAATTCTTTTGTGTCTGGCAAAAATATTCTCCCATTGAATACAAAGTCTACTAACAATTCTCCAAAGATACAAAACATCTGATAATTCATTCATTTCTTCAAAGATTGTCTCAGACGTCTGTCTAACCTCTTCAAAGCCAACAAACAAATTCATTTCACCGCCTCTGTGTCACCTGATCCTGTGTCACATAAATATGTACCTTTCATTCAGTGTATTCGTTTGAAGCCTCATCTGTATACTGGCTTCATTCTGCTGACTTGGTTGAACATTCCCACTAATATTGATGTCTATTTAATGATGTTTGCTTTAATTTTGTTGATCCCATTTTCAGCTCCCATTCTCCTGTTTGTTTCTCTGTTCTTTTCATATATGTTTTTATTTCTCTACTCTGTTAATGATGAAAAATTTTTCTTCTCTTCTTTTCTCTTTATTTATTTCCTTCTTGTTCTCTTCTCAAAGATGGCTTCTGTTACTAGATGGTCTCTCTTCTTCTTGGGTTTTCCTTAGCTTTACCTTCTTGTATCAGAGCATTTCAGTTCTCCCCTGATATTGATCTATTCAGCTCATATTATCAGTTTGTGATTATTGTAAATGGATTCTGTTTCTATCCTTCTTCTGTTTTGTTAATCATCACAATGTTTTCTCTCTCCATTCTGTAAAGATTCTTTTTTCTGAGTTCTCTGTGAATTTCTGGTTTTTATTCTGTTCCATTTTCTGCATCTATTCATTTCTTTGTTTTCTTCCATCAATCTCTCACGTTCCAGTTCAGAAAAATTAATTTCTTCAGCTTCTCTCCTTCTGTTGACATGGTTGCCTCTTGACCTTCATGCCTTTCATCCCTTAGACATTCTTCTTCCAATTTGCCAGTCTCAGCCATGTCCACTGAGCATGACTATGGACTGTGTGTCTCCCCTGTTGTCAAATGGCTCCCAGTTAAATGTTCTTTTAGTGATAAAAGTTTTCTGTGTCCCACAATTTAGTGCCCCTGAGGCCTCCACATTTGTTTTAGTCATCTCATCCAAATGATAATAAATCCCAATAAAAGTGGAAGAAGCAATCTTTAATGTTAGCCCATCTTCACAAAAAATTCATTGTCAATCCAACTCATCATTCTATTAAGAAGAATTTTCTTCCTGTGTGACTTCGTCAACATCACAAAAGATATCTGTGTCCCCATTCTGTTGTTACTTTCAGTTTCAACAGAGAATGTTCTTTGGTTTTGTCAAACCTTCTGTCAAATTCTGCTGATGAAAAAATTCTCTGTATCATTCTGCTATGTGGAGTCTACTGCCTTCTTCCATTTTGGTCTCTTCAGCTCTTCTGTGCAAACTTTATCTTCAAACCTTCAGCCTCATTGCTTCAGCTTTATTGGCATCATTATTATATTGATCAGCTCTGTCAAAATATCTCTTTTCTTAAAAAATATTGGTTGCTTTAAATTTATATTCAATTCCATTGTTGAACCTCTTCAAATTGAGCATTCTGTTAATGTCTATTCTATTGATTCTTTAAGGATTCTTTTGAATGTCTGTCTGTATTCTCTGTTTCTTTCTGTTTCTGATAAAGATAAACCTATGAAATGAAAATCTTTTGTTCTTCATTGTGTTTATTTTGTCTTCTCTGTTGGTATTACTATTGATTCTCTGCCTACTGTGGGCATTCTTATTAAAATGGAAGGCTTCCCCATTGGTTGGTTATACTGTTGTCTATGTTGAATACTGTTTTGGCTCCCTACACTGCTTGGCTTCTTTGTTGTGTGAAATTCAAAGCTATAACGGATCATGCCTTGCTATGCTGGTTACAAAATCTTAAACTACTGGAAGGGCGTCTGGCCTGATAGGCTCTTAAATTGCAGGCATACAATTTCGAAATTCTTCATTAACCTGGAGCAAAACACCAGAATGCTGACTGTTTATTGAGATTACCCATGATCGCAGTTATGGCAGATCTGAGTGATAATATGTTTGATAAAGTTTCTTAGTGGTAAGTATGATGATGAACCACCCCAGTCATTAAGGTATTGGACGTAATAAGGGCCAATACATTCCAGAAAATGGGGAATTGTATAAGCGGATAGGGGACACTACCGTGAATATCCCAAGACCTTCCACCCTCCCAACTATTATTATGAGCGCACACCGAGCAGTTGGACATGGTGGAGTATGTAAGACCATGAAATTATTGTGGCCTCAGTATTACTGGGAAAGCATGAACTTCAATTTACTTGATATCATCTCCTCCTGTCACCAGTGCCAAGTGGAAAAGCCATTCCTCCAGAAGACTTCATACCAGTTAGTGAAGCCACACTTTGCTTGGCATATGGTTTTCCTAGATGTTGTCAGCCCTCTGCCAATGGGAACTAATTGGTCCAAGTACATTTTGGTGGCAATTGACCACTTAACCCTGTGGGTTGAAGCTAGGGTGATATGAAACTTAGGTACAATCATGGTGGCTAAATTCATAATTTAATGCATTATTCAGTGGCATGGCTGCCCTCAGTTCCTCCTTACTGATAACAGAACTAACTTCACTTCCCACATTCTTCCAAAGCTTAATGAGCTAATGGCCATCTGAGGGGTTTTGACAACCCCATACCACCCCAAATCTAACGGAATGGTGGAGCGGGTAAATGGGAATTTAGTGAACATACTCTAAAAATTAGTAGTGGATCAACCCTCAGATTGGAGCTCCCTTTTGTCCACTGCCATCTTTGCTTATAATATTAGTTATCATTTGGCCATGGGGAAGAGTCCCTTTCAGTTACTATACAGCTGACACCATGCCCTCCCAGCGCTGCTATACTCCTGTGTAGAAGATACTGGCGGAATGGATCCCCAACATTATTTGATGACTCTAACTGAAACCTTAATCAAATTGCAAACCAAAGCATACTCGTTCAGTTTAGCCAAGAAGATTAAGACTCAAGCTGCTAATCAGGTATGGCATAGCGGGTTAGCACAGTTCAAAGATGGGGACATGGTCCTATTCCACGATCAACATGGTTTTGGGTGGAAACACAAGTTGACCAGTATCTGGATTGGGCCATTAGAGGTTATTGAGAAGATTGGGGCAGATGCATATACTATCAAGGACCCTGCTAGCAGTTGGATCATCAACCAAGTGCATGTGAAGTTCCTCTGGGCATATAAGCAATAGGAGCCTTATTTTCCATTCTAGGAGGGGGTAATGTCGAAATCTTAATATGACTGGATGATAAGACCTAAGTCATTATGGCGGAATGGATGGAATCCGCTGAGTTTGATATAAGTTGTAGAAATTTGAGCGCCTCAAAATGAGGCAATACTGGGTTGTTGGAAAATCGCCTTGAATTAGGCGATTGTAAAATTAATGAATGAAGAATTGATGGAACCAATGATATGGCGAATTAAATTACTAAGCCATGGAAATGGTAGCATCCAAAGTCACTACAATATAGGCGAGATGAGACGATTCAGAGAGAAAGGTTGTTAGTAGTTTAAGAGTAAGCAGAAACAGCGAGAATCCGCTGTATTAAGTATATTAAATAAAAGAGAGTGTGGGAGAGAGTGCTCCATATTTATTTGATTTTTATTATGATGTTTTAAGGACAACAATCATCACATTGTTGGTCCTAATTGCTCAGTGGGTCAAACCCTGTGCAGAGTCCGTAGGCATATTCTTTAATACCGCCAATTTTATAACAAAATACTTAATTTTTCATAAGGGGTATCACTGTTAATGTTTGTAAGGATTTCAATTATTGAGGTAAATAATAAGAACTGAATTTCTTGCTCATATTGATCAGAATTTGTCACCAGCAGATAAGATTTTTATTGACATTTGTTGAAGCGTTGACAACGCTTGTATTAAGAATTAACTTGTGTGTTATCCTTAAGTAATGCAACCTGCTACTAATGGGTAGATAATTTCATTACCTAAGCAAATTGCTAGCTTTATAAGTTTAATATGCAGGGTTGGATAAAGGTTTTGGGACACGCTATTTCTGAATCTAGCTCAGGAGAGGTCATAACATAGTGAGCTTCAGAATATAACTAGGAGGATGAAGTATTCAGTTTTTTGGATGACTCCTTAGGATTATATTCATCTACTGGATGACATTCCCATTGGGGCACCAACAGAAGAGTTGAGTGCCAAATTCTCTATTTAAACGCTTGTTAATCTCTTATAAGAAGTTTTTTCTGTTTGATAATTATATAGACTGTTATACATTTTTTGTATTGTGCTCTTGTGATTAAAGTTGGTAGGATAGTTTCCTATGTCTATATTTCTCACATGATTTCAAGATCTCATGTGTCAAGAGTGGAAGGAAGAGGTTCCCTTGCCTTTTAGTTGTTTATTAACTCTTGAGATTAAAGTTGAAAGGGTAGTTTTCCTTGTCCAAATTGCCTTTAAGTTACCAGAAGGAAGTTTTCCAAGACCTGTCTATAGTAGAAACCCTGAGCAGATTAACACAGCTTGTTATAAAGAGCTCAACTGGATAATTTTCTTCATACAATTATAATTGTACCCATATATTAACATATATCAACAAAACTCAATCACACCTCAAACCTGTGCGGTAAACATAAAATCTACATTTGGTGCTCACTTCAGGGTTTAGTTGAGTTTTCAGGCCAAAATCCCATTAGAGTTTCAGCAGTATGTCTCAAAAGAACAAACTTCAGAAGTTGTGGATAAAATTAGAGATAGTTAATAAGAACACTCTTAATTTTGGCATCACAATCCAATATGACTACCTTTGAAGAATGAGTAACAAAAGCTGGTGAGAAAATAGATCAGGTTGAGAAGGTAAATAATAATCTATATGAAAAAGTCAACTCCTTGAAGTGGAAGGAGATTGGATTAATAAAGGAACTAATGTTTCAGAAGGCTGTTCAGGAAGCAGACAAAGATATTTGCTCTGGATTCAGGATGATGTAATGCAAATCCTTCTATGGTTACAAGACCTTAAAAATTTTAAGTTTCATTGCACCAGATAGAGGTGGAGGGAGCTGATAATGAGTTAGATGAAGAAAGTTCTGTTATGAAAGTATGGACCCAAGAAATATACCTATACTTTTGATTAACTTTTATAAATGATACACAAAATACCCCAAACATTGGTATGGTTACTGGACAAGTACCTTTGTCAAAGTAGTGCCAAAAGATTTCAAGATATAGTAAAACTATCTTTTTTCCACTGGGTAATGCTTCAATGTTTTTCTATTTATTTGAAATGATGATGTTCTGGTATGAAAACCATCAAAAAGCAGTAAAGCTATAAACTGTTTAGACATTGATTGTCTAAATCTGGTATTTCCCCAAGTAAATGGGGGTAATTGGACGTATAAAGATGCCAAAGAATCAATCATTAACAAGTTTGACAGCACTGAAAAGATGACTAGCCGCAAACAGGAGTTCATGTTAATACAATTTAAGAAGTATGATACATTGACCGATTTTATTTGATTGTTTTTAGGAAGCACAAATCCCAGTGGGTGTGAAAGTTCTAAAAGCTTTTTATTTTGTATTTCCATGCAAAAATCACTTTTTCCCTACAGAGATTTGCACTAAGCTATGGTTTTGGCGCTAACAACTCAGACTTCTACTTTGCAAATGATGGGCTGTATTAAAATGTTAGACTAAACTTAAATGCGCCTAATCAAACTTCCAAAGATATTCCCACCAAAGAGGATCAGATTATGGCGGAATTTAAAGACAAAAATGAGGACTTTTACATAACTTAGTATCTTTGGGAATATTTAATCATTTTCAGAACTGAGTTTCAGTGGTAAGAAACCCAATGTGCAAAAATAAATGGACAAATTATAAAACTGTTGTCATAAATGTGGTGCACATGGTCATTTTGCTGCCCAATGTTGGGGGAAGAAGTCAAAAGAGAATCTGAATCAAATAATTCCTCAATAGAAGAGAACTATGCAGGTTTTGGGTAAAGGTTTAGGAGTCTAGATATGAGACAATATAGCACTGCAATCAAGACTGTCTTGTCAGATATCTGCTCAGAGTGATTGATATTTCAGACTTGTTTGTCAAAGAGCCTGAAGAGGATCTGCTGTATCAATATTTGACTACAAATATAAACATTGTCACTAGAGCTAAGGAGGAGTATCAACCCAGAAATTGTGAAAGAGATCACTCAGCCTTATGCTTATCAGTTAACAGAAAAGATATAAAATGCTGAGAGTGAAAAGAGCTTATCAAGTTTATAAAATTGATGATTCCAACATTTTCATTCCAATCTGCGCAATTAAAAGTTCATTTTTAGATCTGTCAGCAGGATTAATTTAAATGTTAGGCATAGCACATAATTTCAATACTCAATTAATGAAGATAAAAGATAAATTGCAACTCTCTTTCTGCTAAGCATCACTTTTCGAAAATCAATTTAGCCTGAAATTTAGCTCCACTAAAGAGATTTATGAAAACTATTAGCAAATATGGCGGAAAACCCCGCAAAAGAACCCGCAGGCTATGCCAAACGAGCCAGCACCACCCCAAACAAAGCAACCCTTGGTTACCACCTCAGGGTCAACCAAAATCACCCCGCTCTCAAGCAGCAGCCATGAAAGCAGGCACCACCCCAACCTGAAGCTTCTTCAACTAGCGTTAGTTCACCTGATCGCACTTCTGAAACCTGCACGCCTAACAGCTCTGTGTGCGCTGCCTCCCACTAACCCGCTGGGCCCCCTCCAACCAAGGAGGCCATCACCCACACTGTTTTAATGGCGCCTGCTCAGTTGAATGCAACTCAGCCCATCCAGGCATTCACCTTCCCCATTGTGTCAGCTAATTCAGCCCCATCTATATTTGCTGACGCCGTGTTTCTGGCTCCCTCCATGAGGGGCGATACCCAGCTACCTGGCCCCCAAACCCTCAGATGTAAGGTTGGATTAGCTGCACATTCTGGTTCACTAAGCACCAAATTGGGACAATCTACTCTTCCCAATGAGGATTAAATGGTTCAGATTTTAAAACTTCACACCAGTTCCAATCTCACCCGTCCCATTTAAGCCCCATAATTGGCACTTCTCAAGTCGGCACTTTATCTCCATATGCTGAAAACGACCAATTCACCAATCAGCCAATGAGTTTTGCCCACGAAATCACAGCAAATACTCGGGCTGAATTTACCCAAATAGATTGGGATGGTGATGAAACATCGCCCTCCTCCCAATTGGCTGGAGTTAATTCCAATCTGGATGGGCCTCCCCAATTTAGCGAGGCCCAACAATCCGCCCCCTCAATTTAATATGACGCCAGCAACTGCTGTAACATTCCAGCAACAAGGGAACTCCACAAACTTGTTCAAACCACCAGCTCACACTCAACCTGCAATTGCAGCCCAAAGCAAACACAAACCTACCAAAGGAGCCACTGGGGCGTGTCAAAAACCTCTGGCACCAACGCTACCCAAAGCTGATCCCCGTAAAGTGGCATTTATTGCTGATAATAAGAAGAAATGGGCTGAAACTAAAGCGCAAAAAGCTCTACCTCGCTCAACCCTCTCCCACGCAATTCGCCTTTATTATGGGCATAACCCTGTTGAATTCTATACAGAGGATACTTCTCATACTTTGCAGCGATTGCGGAGACATTCCCAATTCTCACCACCATCCATGAATCAGTGGAGGGGCCACTACATCGATGTGAGCTTTAATGAAGCTGCCCTTGCTGACCATGCTGCCACCCTCCAGGTCATTATTCCACGTGGATCTCTTCGCATCTCCCGCACACTCTCACCTGGAGAAAATTTCATGGGTTACTTTTTCCAACCCACCAACGACTGTTGATCCTGAGTCTCTTAAACTGGCACTCCATCGTGGTTCAATGGAGTTTGGGTCTGTTCTTTCAGTGGACTTTAGCGTCCCCTCTTACTATGCTCCCACTCAAAGAGCTCGCACTGCTAGGGCGTCGTTCATCCCCTCCCCACTGTATCCCGCAACATTGAGGTTATTCCTTGTGTGGCGGTAGTTGAGCATGCCCTGAATATTTTTTGTCGACCCTGATCAGCCGCGTCCCCGGTGTTCATGGTGTAACGCCCTTGGACACTTGTATAGTGGCTGCACAGCTCGAAAACAAGCCCTCTTAGCCACCACCCAGGGGCCTAAACCAGGCCAAAAACGATCCCACGTGGCCGCAGCAGCAATTCCACAACCCACACAATGGGTTCCCGTTCAAGGCCTGTCCCCTGAGGCCTTACGCCTAGCAGTTGAAACAGCTAACCCCACTATTGGTATGGGATACCTTCGCGCTCATGCCCCCTTCCAGTGGGCACCCCCTCCAATCTCTCAGAGTCAACTCCCTCTCTCTCCAAGCGCAAGGCATCTCCCACAAGGTGCCCCTCATCAGCCACCCCCACTCTGGGCTCCGCAGTGGCACCCCCACCAACCTCCACCAGCGATTTATTGCATCAACCCTCAGCTCCCAATGGAGCTATGCCCACCAGCATGGACTGGTAACCCGCGGCCTGCGGTAGAAGTGCCACCTCAAAGAGTCCTACCCCAACCCCACATTCCATTTCGCGCGGATCCTTTGCAGTGTTGGAGGAAGTGAATATGGACTCAGACTCATCAAATGGGGACACCGCGGAGGTCACCATTGAGCACCCTCAGGTCCTTCCCCTGCAACGGAGTGGGGGCAGCATCCTAGGCTGACTTACTGGTTCCTCCGCCCCCCCACCCTCTCCTTCCCCCTCAGAACCCTCGACGCTCCTCACGGATTGCAGCTAATAGTCAATCTAAAGGACTCAAAACTAGCCGCCTCACAGCAGCAGGTTTAAGCGCTGGCAACCCCCAGGACATGGAGGGGAACAGCTATGAGTCCCCATGGCAGCACCCTGGCCCTGCAATCCATCAACGCAAATAGGTTACGGGCTTTAAGCGGAGAGCCCGCCTCCTCCAAAACTTCAGGTCAGCACAAATTGACATCGCTGCTGTCCAGGAGCCCCATATCCTCCCCCACGAACAATCTGCATGGAATGAACAGTTTGGAGGCAACTCCTTCTGGACAAACCATGCCGCCCTTATTGTTTTGAATCCCCAGGTTAAAACCCATTCTTTTTCACAATATCTAGGTGGCCGCCTCATACTGGCCAAACTCACCACTCCTGACTTCTCCTTCTTCGCTGCAAGCATCTACCTGCCTAATGCAGGTCAGGAGCAAAATCGGCTCTTGGAAGAGCTCGTCCAACTCAATCTCCCACGGAATACAGTCCTCTTAGGAGATTTCAACACAACCATAAGTCGCCTCCGTGACTCTTACCCCCTGCAGCAAAGGAACGCCCTGGATCAAGTCGCCTCCAGGATTTCCTTCGCCTGAGTGGCTTTATAGATGCGCTTCCACCCTCCGCGTCTGGCCTAGGTTGCATGACTAGGATCCAGTATGATGGAGGAGCTTTCCAGTCAGCGTCACGCATAGATATGGCATTAATTGGCCCCCTACTAATTGGCCGAGTCTCCTCTCCCATCTCTCGTGACAACCATCAGATTGATCACAGGTCACTCACCGTTTTCCTCACCACCACACTTAGACCGTCGCGTAGGTTCTGGCCTAGGGTTGCCCCAGCTCTTCTCAACAACCCCTTCACTAAGGAGAAGCTGTCCATGACCATCCGGGAGACTCTCACCTCCCCCACCCCGCCTTCTTGACGACAAGGCTAGATGGGCGGTGACCAAGGAGGGCATCACCCGCGTTGCTTACAACTGTGCCAAAACCCAGAAGACTGCAGCTCGCGCCAGAGTCAAAAGGGTGGAAGCCAGAATCAGACATCTGGAGCGAAACTGCCAGCCTTCGCCCTCTCCCAGATGGTTGGAAGACTGGGAAGCGGCGCAGGAAGCACTCCGCTTGGAGCTCACACTGCAGGAAGAACGGGCAGCAAACTTTACAACATCTCGTTATTATGCTCAATGGGAACGCCCCACCCGCTTCTTCTTTCAGAAACAGAAAGCCCGGTCAACAGCGCAGGATATTACTGCACTGAAGATTGGCACTACAACCACTTCAGATAAGGAGGAAATCATGCAGGAACTACACCGCTTCTACTCCAGCCTCTTCCATGCCACCCAGGTGGACCCATCGGACATCCAAGACTTCCTGTGGCGGGCTCCAGAGCCGCCCATTGACCCACGGGCTGATGAGGCTCTACTGGCGCCTATTTCCATCCAGGAGGTGATGGAAACCCTTCTTGAAATCCCCACGGCTTAAAGCCCCAGGCCCAGATGGAATACCCTTTGAGGTGTACCTTCTGGAACCTGCAGTGATAGCCAGAACCCTCCGCGACCTCTTCGCTGCACTCTTGGTGAATGGCGAGGTCCTCCCCGACTCAGAGGCTCAATCACGACCCTCATTCACAAGAGGTCAGACCGTGAGAACCTGGCGAACTGGCGCCCCATAGCGTTGATCAACACAGACCACAAGCTCTTCACGAAGCTTCTGGCCAACCACATCACCAAATGGGTGTCACCTCGCCTCTCCCCATCCCAGCACGGTTTTATTCCGGGGAGGTCGTTATGGGACAACTATAATGACCTTCACGTGACTTTGACTGCTAACTCTCATAAGGTGAATGGCTTTGTGGCTCTCCTGGATATGGAGAAAGCATATGATCGGGTAGCCTGGAAGTATATTGATGCTTCCCTGGCCCGCTTCCATCTCCCACCCGCAGCTAGGCGCTGGATATCAGCGCTCTATGACCAGCTCCACACCAGAGTCCTGGCTAATGGGTTTTAAAGTGGCAGTACCAGTTGGACAAGGTCTCCGGCAAGGGGACCCCTGAGCCCTATCCTTTTTAATATCACCCTTGACCCCCTCTTGGCCTCCTTACAGGACAAGCTAACAGGGATTCTGGTCCCAGGTAAAGCCCCCACACGCACCATGGCATTTGCAGATGACACTGCCATTGCATTTGGCTGCCCTGGGGATGTTGCCCTCGCTGCTGTGACCATTGAGAGGTACACCAAGGCGTCCAACGCCATGGTCAACACCTCCAAGACAACAGTTGTGCAGGTCGGCTCCCCCACCTTCCCCCCACCATTTGGTATTGAACCTGAGCGCGGTACCTTCCGTCACCTGGGCGTTCTCACCAACCAACAAGGAGTTGCGCTAAAAGACAATGAGGACTTGCTCCTTGCAGCAGTTAACTCCAGGATTGCCAGCTGGAACCGGCGGCACATCACCCCCAGGGTCGAGCTCTGATGGCCAATGTGTTCCTTCTCTCCAAAGTCTGGTTCCTAGCGCACGTCTGCCCATTCACAGATGCCTTTTATACGCGGCTCAATGTACTCCTCCGCTGTTGGATCTGGGGCTCAAACCATCCACCAATGGCCCTCTCAACCATTTCCCGACCCTGCAATGAAGGGGGCCTAGGGCTTCTGGACACGCGATCCCACGCCACCACAATCTTCCTGAAGTTCCTATGGCCGATTGTCTGCTGGGACGCGACCCCCTGCCCCAATGGGCGCCCGCCCTCCGCCAGTCAGTGTCAGCAGCTCTGGGTCTTCCTAGAGCATCTCTGACCTCATTGGGAGTGGCTCACGAACCACCCAGGCCATCGCCTAAAACCATCCTCATCCCCCTACTGGAACCAGGCTCTCCTTGCCCTGAAACGAGTAGGCGCGCGGATCCACCATTTTTCCATACAGAAGGGAAGGCCCTGGCCTCAGCCCCCATCGCCATGCAATTGTGCACAATGGACAAGTTGTCACAACTCGCCTCAACCCCCAAGATCGTCCTCCCATCCGCCCAAGACTCCTTGAGCTCCTCCCTCCCTCCGTGAGATTTGACCTTAAGGAATTGTGGAAGGACGTCTATCACCCCACCCTGTCAGCAAAGGTGTCCAACACCTTATGGAGGGTGCTCCACTGTTCATACAGGACAGGGGACTGGACTGGCCCTACCTTCCAGCACTGAAGCTGCCCCCGCTGTGTGGAGCCTATTGACTCCCACCTCCATCGTTTTTTCACCTGTCCAGGTGTCGCCGCATTTCGGCCAAAGGCCCGCGCGCTCCTCCATGCTCAGCCCTGGTCTGGACACCCTGTGCAAGACCTCATGTTTGAGCAGACATTGCCTGGTTGCCACCGACCCCTCCGTGTCCTCGCCTATGCCACAGCCATCTGGACCATCCATAACTCCTTCCTTCATGCTACCTTTGACCAGCAGGTATGGACCCTTCCACACATGATCACCCACTTTCAGGTACACTTTGAGATGGCCCTGAAGGTCTGCACTATGTCGCTAACCCTCCCCCGCTCAGTTGTCACTGCAGCACGGCTCTGGCGCGCAAACCCCCCTCCCTTTCTCGATGCCTCCTTCCTCCCCTTCCCTCGCCTCAGGATCTTAGGAGCCTAGGCGTAATTCAATAAACATTGATGAATCCCCCCTTGGGTTGGGACCATCTAGTACTAAAAAAAAGATAAAAGATAAATTTGCACAGAAGAAACTGGAACTTGGTGATTATTTAATTATTATGATACTGGATGGATTGAGTGCCAGCCTCTAATGGATGAATTAAATTTAAGACCTTTTGATATTATTGATAAGTTGGGAACAATTGGCCTATGGTCAGGACTATTCTGTCAGAATCCAGTAAAGGTTATGCTCGCTGGTGCTATGTGCCGCTGGATCCCACAATGGATTACTTAAAATATTTAATAAACTCTTAAGTAAACTAAGTTTATACTTAAGTTTTAAAACTTTTTACGTTTTTTATTCTTTATGCGGGGCAAACCAGAAAAAGGTCCTTTTCTTGATAATAGTATTTCCTATTTAAACTAGTTCAAATTTTGACTATGGGTTTTTGAGGCTAAAGTATATAAAGCTGGTTCATCCAAATTAGGGAATATAGGCTTTTGGCCTATAAGATCAAAGATAAATTTTTTGAGGCAAAACTGACCCATGCAGTAACAATTTGATAAATTGTATCCAATCACCAGCGGGTAAAATCTTCTCACCTCAGGAGGGTTCATATCTGAGTAGTAATGATTTGTTAATTTGCACCCAATCATTGATGGGTAAAATCTTCTCACCTTGAGGAGGTTCAGATCCGTGCAATATTGAACACCTCAAATTTGGCCAAGAAGTCAGAGCAATCTTATTATTAGTTCTTACCTTATTCCGCCAATTTTGGGTATAAATCATATTTTCCCAATAGATAGGATTCCACTGAGAGTTTGCCAAGGTCTTTTTGCTGTTGGTATTCATATCATTAATAACCACAATATTATTCAAAGATTGGACTCCAACATTCTTTTCCAAAAGTTGAGAAGGAGAATGTCTGATATTGCCCCCCTCAAGAATTTTGGGAGGAGTGTAGGATTGTAGGAAATGGCCATGTACCCAATTTAAGGTAACTCCCATGGCTAATGATTTGATGGAGTATTCATTGCCTCTTTTGTAGCTGATGGAGAAAGGTCCCTCCCAAATTGAACCAAGCTTACCGCTTCTTGGGGTGATGCAGTTATGGTAGTATAACACTTTATCAACCACTTGGAATGTAGGAAGGGGGTTGCGGAGCTCATTGGCAGCCTGCCCTTCTTTAGTCACTGTTTTTGCTAAGTTGGTCATAGCTTCAGCTTGGAGTTGAATAATTTGGTTAGCTAACCTTCGCATGGCTTTCTCAGGCTCCTCTCCTTTAGAGAAGATATCCTTAGCCAGAAGAGCAGGTATGCCTGGTTCCCTGCCATACAAAACTTGGAAAGAGGAAATTTTCAGAATCCGGTGATAACTAATCTGGCAGTCCATAAGGGCACTGGGTAAGAATTGATCCCAGTGAAGTGGATCAGAAGAGGCCATTTTGTGTAGGATGGAAACTAAGGTTTCATTGGCTCTTTCCACTGCCCCATTGGTAGATGGATTGTACAGAGCTGGAAAAAGTTGTTGGGCTCCCATGGAGGTAGCTAAGAGTTTGACTACTCTGGAGGTAAAATTCTTGCCATTATCACAGAGTAGTACTTGGGGGCAGCCATGCCAAGCGAAAATGTGTTGATGTATAAAAGTGGCCGTTGCCTTAGCTGTTTGGGCAGGAAGCGCCACAGCTTCAACCCACTTAGTGAAGTGGTCGATGGCTACTAAGATAAACTGGTTACCACTGGTAGACTGGGGAAGGGGACCTACAACATCTAAACTAATAGTGTGAAAAGGTTGTTGTGGGGTAGTTGGTTGATACTGGTATCTAGTCTTAAAACTGGATTGTTTCTTGCACATAAGGCAGGCCTCCAAGACATCAACTATAGCTTCCATCATTCCATCCCAATAGTATCTATCCTTAAGCCACTCATAAGTTTTCTTTGCCCCTCCATGGCCTAAAATGGAGTGAGCTTCGAGGATGGCAGGTACGCGTTCTGAGGTCCAGAGGTAAGGCAGCCACTTTGCCCCCACCTGCTTATACAACTTCCCATTTTCCGCTTTGGTGTTGCGCGAGTGGCGGGCTAACATCTTCTGAACCAGTTCATCTTCATCCTCCCATTCATTGGGATTCATTAATATATTATGCAACCTTTCTGCCTTGCTATTATCCAAGTGGAGGATTGGCAGATGAGACAACCCATCCACATTCATATGAAGAGTTCTGGCACAATGTTCAATCTTCATGTCATAAGGCTGGAGCTTTAGAGCCCAGCGAGCTAACCGCCCAGTAGGGTCCTTCATATTTTGTAACCACTTCAATGAAGCATGGTCAGTAACTACAGTAAAGGTGGTCCCAATGAGGAAAGGGCGATAGTGCTTTACAGCCAACAAAACAGCCAGGCACTCCTTTTCTGTTACACTGTAGTTGCGTTCAGGCTTTGAAAGCATCTTACTGAAATAAGATACCGGATGATCAATACCATTTTCATCTAGTTGGCCTAAGATGGCCCCAACGGCGTAGTCCGAGGCGTCCATAAACAAGATAAAGGGTTTTTTGTAATCTGGGTGCCATAGGATAGGGCGTCATTGTAATAGCTGCTTCAGGGTCTCAAAAGCGGCTTTTTGTTCAGCGCCCCATTGGAAGGGGATATTCTTCTTCAGTAAGCGAACAAGGGGCTCACTGAGGTGTGAGAACTTAGGGATGAACTGATGGTAATACCCCATCATCCCTAGAAACACCTGTATATCCTGCAAATTCTTAGGGGGAGGCATATTTGCAATGGCTTCGACCTTGTTCTGTAGTGGTTGAATTCCTTTTTGCGAAATGGTGTGGCCAAGGAAATCCAATTTTCGCTGAAATAAAGTGCACTTTGATGGTTTCAACTTGATATTTGACTTACGTAGCCTTCCAAACACCTCCTTCAAATGATCCAGGTAGTCGTTGAAGGTTTTTGAGAACACATTAATATCATCAAGATAAACGATAATGTAGGTTAGCTCTAAGTTTTGCAAGATGTGATCCATCGCATGCTGGAAAGAGGCAGGTGCATTGCGCAACCCTTGGGGTAATCGCGTGGGTTTGAAAAGACCTTCACTGCATATCAAAGCGCATTTCTCCTGGTCCTGTGGAGAAAGGTCCATTTGCCAATAGCCACTGGCCAAGTCCATGGCTGAGAAGAAATTTGAGCTGGATAGTTGGGCCAGGGCATCATTGATATGAGGGATAGGATAGCTATCCTTCTTCATGAGGTTATTTAGCTTGCGGTAGTCCATGACTACCCGGTGACCTCCATCTTTCTTTTTAATTAATAGCAGCGGGGAAGACCAAGGGCTTTGAGAGGGAACTAGCAACCCCGCATCCAGTAACTGGGTGAGTTCCGTCCTCATATGCTGTTCCTCAACCTTTGACTTGTGATATGGTTTTGACTGAATGGGATGGGCATCACCCACATCAAAGAAGTGGCACCATCCCTTCATGTGGCCATAGTCGTGAGCTGACTTGGAGAATATGTCGCTATAGTCATCAAGGAGATTATGAACTTTCTCTAGCTCAGTTGGGGTTAACTCATTCGAGATATGGACGTTTGGTAAGGTACACACCAGGTTGTCCGTTGGCAGGCCCAAATCTGCCATTGAGCCAATGGAGTGGATCTGTTCAACATCCTCCACAGGTATTAAAAATCCTCGGCCAACCTCTTGGTGTTTCCATATGATCATGTCCTTTGTAGTGAGGTTTCCCAACAGTAGAGTAATAGGTCGCTGATAGGCGGGGTCTAGTAGCCCAGGTATCACACGAGGCTCCAAAGGACTAAGGCCCTCAACACTTATGAGGTGCAACAAACAGTGACGTGGGATTTAGAGCGTAATTTTCATATCAACCACTCGTTGTTCACCCAGCTTAATCGCCACCTCATCTGCTGCATAAAATGGAATACCATCAATAGCCTCCACTGAATCAGGCAATTTCTTATTGTTGCGCCCAGAAATGACATAATGTAAAGGCAAAGCAGAAGAGAGGTATTCAACCAGGCAGGTGTAGTCATTCTTGATGAGTTCTTTGTTGGATAAGACTAATGGAACTTCGTAGTTCATTAAAGATAGGAACCCTTGCTTCATGTTGATGATGCCTTCATACTTGATCATAAACTGAGTATCTATGAGCATATCATAGGAGTTATTATCTAAGGCCACAGCGGGGGCTGATAGAATAAGCTTCCCAACGCGAATGGGAAGAGAGGAGTAAGCACCAAGGGCGTGGGTATTGTTTGGGCCCACAGTTCCAAACTCCTTGGCATTACAGGTCAGGCATCAGTTTAATCTTTTTCATCAACTGAGATGATATTACATTCACTGGGGATCCTGTATCCAAGATAGCCATCACCAAGACTTTGTGAATAACTACTTCAACATTGGTAAGTGTGCTTTTAAAGTTGGCCGACAGTGCTAAGACCTCCTTGAGATGAAAAGTGGAGGTTAATTTTCGTGCAGTCTCAGGGTGAGTATCCAGAATAGACTGCATGGTATGCCCTCACTGTAAAGGGCAAATTAAACTCAATAGGAGCTGATTAGCGTCGCTGGCTGTGTCAATAGTTTCCATACAACCTATAACTTGGTGGAGGTAAGTATCCTCAGGTATGGTGGTTTCATCTACTCCTTTGGCATTTAGGTGATCAGGGACCTCCACTTCCGCGGGAGCTCCCAATAAGTAGTATCCAACGTCATCATAACCCCCCTCAGAGTCAGCCTCAGGGATATTTTCAACCATGGGCAAGGTTGCAATTGAAGTGGGGGAGACAGCCATGAGAGGTGGGGTAATTAGCTTCACTTTAACCGGCATTTTCACAACCCCAGTAGTTCTGGAGGTTATACCCTTAGGGCGCGCACCTATTGGCTGAGCTGAAAGAGAAACCACAGTAGGGATCTCCGCTTTGCATGAATGAGGGATGTCCATTTTAAGTCACACCGAAGCAACAGGTTTTGAAGGGAGAATAGGCACAGGTGGCCTCACTTTTGACGGTTCAATAGGCCGCAGCTCACCTAAAGGAATATGGGTAACATCTAAAAAAGCCTCTTTTATATCCCAGAAAGTTGTAAAGTGGCCTTTCACTGATATGATATGCTGGCGAGAGAAGGTTGTGAAGCTAATCCTGTTAATATGGCAGCGATAGCATCATTTAGGGTAAGCAGGTTAGACGTAGCCAGCCTTTGAGCAGTGAGATAGAACCGCTCAGCAAAACTAAAGAGAGTTTCACCCTCATACATGGAAAGGCGCATGAAAGCCTGTTTTCCCTGTATAAGCTCTGCTTGAATCCAAATTCAGCCAAGAGGGCCTTCTTAACATCTGGCCAGGTGTGCTGAGGATTCAGGTTAGGAACGATCAACTCTTGGGCTTTGCGGCTTAAACAAGGAAGAATATACTGAACTTTATGTTTATTTTTGGCGCCATCCATCGCAGCTTCATAAACGTACAAAAAGGAAGCAATGCTCCCTTCACCTGGGGTGTATCTGTCCTTTATAGGTAATTTAAATGGTCGTTGCTCTATCTTTTTGAGATGAGAGAAAGAGCTGGCTAATTGCTTCTCAAGAGCAACTAATTGTGATTCATTTAAAGAAGATCCAGAAGAGCTGCTCACGTTTACAGCCTCCATGTCAATAACCACAGTTTAATGTACAGGCGTCCCCTGTAGTGAGCACCAAATTGTCAGAGTCCAGTAAAGGTTATGCTCGCTGGTGCTATGTGCCGCTGGATCCCACAATGGATTATTTAAAATAAATAATAAACTCTTAAGTAAACTAAGTTTATACTTAAGTTTTAAAACTTTTTACGTTTTTTATTCTTTATGCGGGGCAAACCAGAAAAAGGTCCTTTTCTCAATGCTAGTATTTCCTATTTAAACTAGTTTGAATTTTGAGACCATGGGTTTTTAGGCTAAAGTATATAAAGCTGAGTCATCCAAATTAGGGAATATAGGCTTTCAGCCTATCATATTGAAGATAAATTTTTTGAGGCAAAACTGACCCATGCAGTAACAATTTGATAAATTGTATCTAATCACCAGCAAGTAAAATCTTCTCACCTCAGAGGTGGTCAGACTCATGTAGTAATGATTGGTTAATTTTCACCCAATCATTGACAGGTAAAATCTTCTCACCTCAGGAGGGTTCATATCTGAGTGGTAATGATTTGTTAATTTGCATCCAATCATTGATGGGTAAAATCTTCTCACCTTGAGGAGGTTCAGATCCGTGCAATATTGAACACCTCAAATTTGGCCAAGAAGTCAGAGCAATCTTATTATTAGTTCTTACCTTATTCTGCCAAGTTTGGGTATAAGTCATACTTTCCCAGTAGATAGAATTCCACCAAGAGTCTGTCAAGGTCTTTTCGCCGTTGGTATTCATATCATTAATAACCACAATATTATTCAAAGATTGGACTCCAACATTCTTTTCCAAAAGTCAATAAGGAGAATGTCTGACACATTCAAAAATATCACCAAGTCAGCAACAGACACCTATACTCTAAAAACATCACTAATGCTTATATAGTGAATAGTGTCCATAGAAAATACTTAAAGTATAGAATCTAATTAAAAGATAAAAAATAATATAACATAAAAAACATAGAAAAAATTTAAAAATAAAATAAGTGAAAAAGTATATTTATAAAGTGTCCCTTGATAAATAAAGAAAATTGAAAATATATATAGTATTGGTTAGGGATGGTTAGCCTGGCAGGGTAAATCCTGCTTCTATTCTAGTGAAGGTTTTGTTCAACACATGTTTGAAACCTGTACTGGCTATAAAAAAATCTTGGTGTGGTATATTTTTCCCAAGGTTGACCTGCCTCAATTACTTTTTTATATAGTTCTGGTTTTAATTTTTGCAACAATTGTGTGTATCTAACGGTTTTTTCATTCCTGATATCACAGAGTGAAAAAGGATAAACCAATACATTAGTGAAGAATATCAAGTGAATGTGGATGTTTGGCAGTACTAGCTCATGTTAAAACTGGATCTGCTATGGTTGAGCTTCATGAGAAAAGAGAACTTAAAAATCTACACTTATCAAAATATGAGAACTATAACTTGGGGGAAACAGGCGTTTAGGAATTCATTAGTGAGATCATCTGAGTGATCCTGGTATGGCGTGAAGCCATGAGAGCCCCAACATGGGGGAAAACAAACATTGATGAATCTACTGGGAAGATCAGCCCAAGTAATTCTGGTATGATAGGTAGCTGTGAGAGCCTTCCTATTAGAATCCTGACCTGGAGGGAACAGGTGTTCAGGAGTTCACATCAGCGAGATTGACTGAGTTACCTTGGAGAAATGTGCTCATAATAGGAACAATGAGCATGAGAAGGAAAATAAGACAATAAACTGCAAGGCTGATAATGGCCATGAGATGATGCATTGAGCAAGAAAAAAATATTAAGCTCTGCTGAAGTTGATTTTAACAAGGTTGGCTGGCTCATGCCATGGAACAAAGAAGAATCTGCCTCCAAAATTCTATCTTTACTGGACAATCTGGTCAAGCCAAAGGATGTATTAAAATTTTGGAATGCCCACATCATCCAGCATTACCAGTTTATAACTACATATCTGTTTTGTCCGCTGGGTTTGCTTTATGATAAGAAAATCTATAGTGGATTTTTGAGTTACATTAACTGATAGCTATTGTTTGGGCTATTTTTATATAATATCAACTATTACACCAACTTTGATTCCAATAAATAAATAGTTTTCTGTTGGGGATGATCCCCAACAATTTTTGTAAGGATTTCAATTATTAATCTAATTAATAATGACTTTCTTGCACTGATTGAACAGGGTTTGTCACTGGTTGATAAGAAATTTATTGTCAGTTTCTGAAGCATTGACAATGCTTGTCTTGGCAATAACTTGTGGGTTTTTCTGAATTAATACAGCCTGCTATTAATGAATAAATGATCACATTACTTAAATAGTTTGTAAGCTTCATAAGGTTAATCTGAGGTGTTGGATAAAAGCTTTGTGACATGTTATTTCTGAATCTAGCTCAGGAGGGATCATAACCTAGTAAGCTGCAGAATATGACTATGTGGATGATTTACTCATCATTTTATATGACTCCTTAGGGTTATATTCATCTACTGGATGACATTCCCATTGGGGCACCAATGGAAGAGTTGGGCACTGAAAGCCCTAATTAAGCCCCTTGTTTAGTCTAATAAAAGCAGACTTGTTGAGCTTAATAAATATGTAGACTGTCATATATTTTTTGTACTGTGCTCTTGTGATTAGAGTTGGAAGGATAATTTTCTATTATCTACATTTTCTCTCAAGACCTCAAGATTTCTTGCATCAAGAGTGGAAGGGAAAGGTTCTCTTGCTGTTTATTTTTTTTCAACTCTTGAGATAAAGTTGAGGGGATAATTTTCCTTGTCCAGATTGCCTCCAACTTATCAGAAGAAAGGTTGCCATTATCTGTCTATAGAATAAACCTGAGCAGATTAACACTACTAGTTGTGAAGAACTCAACTGGATAATTGTCTTCATACAATTATCACTGTATCCATATATTATTATCTCTCAATAAAACTCAAAGCACACCACAAACCTGTGCAGTAAACAAAAAATTTTACACAAAAAATATAAAATATTAATATAACTTTAAAGTACATAGAAAAACTTGATAATCAAATTGAAAAATCATCCATTGAATATTAGCTGTAATTGGGTACTTATATCTGGCAAAATACTGAAAAATTAATAGAACATTCAAACTAATTAATCAATTTAGTATTTTTATTATGTTGACCCTCTGATAAGTTAAAGAATTTTATAACAAGTCTAAAATAAATGGATAAATCTGGAAAACGGTTTGATTGTCAGTCATATTCCTTACAAGTATGATGTCTGATTTTGTTTAAATTTTAGTGGATAACATTTCATTATTACACACTATGCATATGCAAATTTTACAATAAAATTGGTTGAGTAGATTCTGAGATTACTATAAAGAAATGTAGATCCTTTAGAAGTTTATTTATACAGAGATATATATATATCTTTATAAAGACAGACAGTAAAATATGTAAAAGATATTGTATGTAGGTTATATATGCAGGTATGTTTGTTCCATATCATCTTCTAAACTACTGAACCAAATCCAGCTAAATTTGTCACAAATATTTTATGCATTAGAGAAACCTCAATAGGAAGCTTTTTTTCAAAATTATAATTTTATAAATAAAAGTTATATAAGATATGAAAAAATATAATTTTTTAAGGAAATTAGGTATTATTTCAGCTGAGTGTTATAGTGGTTATTTAGTTCTTTTTAGGTTTAATGGTTCTGCTAACTGGTGTTGCTAAGTGGTTTGGTAGTTGATTATTAATTTGATAGATTCAATTACCTCCTAAACTTATGATGGCCTATCCGCCAATATCCAAAGCTAAAAAAATAATTAGAACCATAAATTAAATTATAAGCCCAAGCAACACTGAAAAATTAAGTATCATTACATAAATGTTGGAATCCTGCTTACCAGTTGCTTGTAGGTGTCAATTTTGGGTAGGATTTCACAATGATTAATATTCTTTAATTGCCAACTTAATTGGTGCACTTTTCACTATATAAAACTATTAAATAATTTATATTATTACCAAGTAGGAGCTTGGGGGTGAAAAATAATACTTTATTAAGAAGCCTTACCCTAGTATTTAAGGTAAGTCTAGGCTAAAAATGAGAAGTGGGGCGGAATTTAGAATAGGCGAGAGGGCTTCCCAATTTGGCTAAATAACGATTTAGCCTATCACTGCTCTGGAGAGGTGTATCACCTTGGTAGAGCTTAGATTTTAGATGGGAGTTTGACTCCTAGAATGACATAACCATGTGGCAGCATTTTAATATAATTGCACCAATCAGCCATCTGGAAAGGGTTGGTTTTTTAGTGACTTGCACCAAATTCGAGCTGGTGCTTGGGTGTCTCTCTAACTCAGGTGGGGCATTCCACAGAGTGAGAGGTGGTTTCATATTATTCTTATTTGGACTATTAGCCCCTAAAACATTCTTCTCCTGAAGCTGCAGTAGCAATTGTCTGACAATAAACAAACAGTTGTACAATCAACTTTTTGGTCCTAATTTGGAGAAGTCAGGGGTTGAGTGCAATTTAGATCTGGTTAATACTCCTTTGGACCTTTTTTCCCTCCATCAAAACGTGGATTTAAATCTAGTTTAGATATATTGGTATCACAAAAAGAGTTTATTACAATAACTTTATTTCTTTTTAACCTATTGAAACCATATGAAGTGGATAACCTAGTGTTGGGTACCTGCTATAAGCATATAAAGTTTCATCAAAATTGGCTCAGTAGTTTCAAGGATAACCATATCCAACCTAGACCCACCCAAAAAAACTTTATCTACATAGATTAAACAAGTTAGGGGGTGCTAGCATAGTAGGAATGTTGTCCTAAAATTGCCCCTCACAATGCAGGTTTGAATCCAGTTGTCGCAGAAATTTAATATTTTTGCGCTAAGAGGATAGTAATATATATTTAGTTGTGCACCATGCCTCAGTCCAGCCAAGTGAATTAGTAAAGCTAGATCATATAATCCTAGCCTATCAGATCACTTGCATGAAGGTTTTACCCCCAGTACTTAGGTTTTTTCCTCCATTCCTATATTTTCACTTCTTATCCCAAATCTTGTGTGGTATATTTGTCTTAAGATTGACCTATCTTGAATAAATAACAAATTAAACAAGTTAGTTATACATTTTTGTAAATAATACTAACACAAAATTCACATATTAGCAGGTCATAAAATAATACACAAAAGATCCCAATAAAATAAATAGTTTTTTAAACTTAAAGCCATACTATAACAAAATTTTAAAATAATTTTAACAGCAGCGCTATTTTTATCATAAATCACTAGATAAATATATATTAAAATTTTAAATCATTCAACGTCACAGCTTGTAACCGGTTCTCAAAATGGAAATTAATATAAAGATTTATTTAGTCGTTGTTTTACACTTAAGGTGTTGTACAAACTTAAATTAATCTGTACCTTTATTCCTTCGCTTCCCTTAGTCAAAATTTTGTACAATTAAGAATATGTCTACTTTACTGAAAAGTATTTAAGCGCTACTTTAATATACTTAGAATATTAAGAGAGAGTTAGCTAAACCGCTTACGAAAGAAATTTTTACTTAGACCCGCTTACTTTTGGTGCCATTGCTAAGTTTAAGCACAAATTAAGCAACAAAACATAAACTTATGATTTTTAAACAAAAACAAAGTTTTAAAAATATTTTAAGAATATGTTCATTCTGTTTGTTGAACTTAGTTAAACTCGAAGTGTAACTTAAAGCCCGCCATACTAAGTTAGAATAATAATTTTAGATAGGTACATATACCGAGTTTCTTTGAAGCTCGACCAAATTCAAAAGAGTAAAAGCAAAAACAATTTCATTTAAAAACATTACCTATTAGCAATACTTAATAGCTTCATGATCAAGGCAGGTAACATATTTGTTGTTCGTAGTACTTGATTAGCTAAAAGAGAAAAGATGAATGTAATGAACCCAAAATATAATACCTGTTGGGGACACTTTTGAGCAACCTCTTCAATAGGGTGCCAAGTGAGATGCCCTTCATTCCTAAAGTCACATGGGTAAAAATAATTGGTAAAATTCTTACCATTTCAGTATAGCCCAGCACTTGTTTTCATTCTGAACAATTCTCTCAACTTTTATAATAGAGGAGGCCCAGTCAACCAATTCAGGAGGCGGATAATCAGTTCTAATTAAAGCGGTAATGTGCGGTAAGTCCTGAGTTACAGGTACTTTATCCCCTTTCTCTCTAGATTTAAAAAGCTTTTTTGGCCTCTCAATCGTCCCTTGTGCATGTCGTGATCGCTTTTTAGCTTTCCGAGAGTTTACTTTTTCCCAATACTGAGCTAAAAGTTCTGGGCAAGACCTAATAAAAAACTAAAAAAAAACTAAATCAAAGCTTGCCTTACAGTGCTGATTCTTCTTCCCAAGTTGAATCTGCAATATCCCAGCCTTTCCATTTTAAAAGATACATGAGACCATTCTGTAGAGAGGGTTAGTGTGTCGAAATAGAATTAAATAACCTTAGATCTCTTATGTTCAAGAATTTTTTCAACAAAGTATTTTTCATCATCAGTACTGTCTCTACCGATTTGCGCTTCGCTTGAATCATATAATACAACGTTATCTTCAACTACAAACCCTTTGAGATCCGAATCTAAGTTGGGCTCAAAAGTAGAGATCTAATAAATAAGCAATTGTAGAAAGTAAGGCAGAAATAAACCCAATTAGCCCTGGTGATAAACACCAAAAAAGATGAGAAAGCACTCAAAGTCTTTTTGTAATATATGGATCATCTTAAATAGTTCGTCTGCGAGGTAAAAGTCAAAACATAAAACAATTAAATAAAAATATATACATTTTTATGGGAAGACATATTTAATATGTCTTATATTAAAGGTTTCGTTTTGATCTTAATCTATAATAAAAGCTTGTGTTTGTGTGTAATGGCCGCTAAAACTACAGCACGCAGTTTTGAAATTTTGAACGCAGGCGGACGGGGGGGGGTCCGTATGTACCTCGACGCTGGATTTTTAAGCGTTTTTCTCCACTCGCTGTGGTGTCTGTCTGTGGTGGAATCTTGCGATTGATTTTTAATAACCTTCCAGACTAGCTAGAGCTTTGAAATTTGGCACACTTATGTACCTCCCATAACAATACAAAAATCCATTGAAAAAATTTTAATCGTTTAAAAACGGTTTATTATTAATCTATAAAAATAAAATTCTAGGGGGGGGGTCTAGGTTGGCCGGTAATCACAGAAATTGCTTAAACAATTTTAATAGAATTTTGTACGCTCATAGTAGATATCAACTCATAGCAGGTATCTAGCACTAGGTTTTGCACTTAGGTAACAATATTCTAAACAATAATTATGAATAAAATGTTTTACCGTTTTAAAAACCATTTTTAATTTGCAAAATTCACACTTTTCATGCTTTATCCAATAAATTATTGTATTGTCATGGGAGGTACATAAGTGTGCCAAATTTCAAAGCTCTAGCTAGTCTGGAAGGTTATTAAAAATCAATCACAAGATTCCAGCACAGACAGACACCACAGCAAGTAGAGAAAAATGTTTAACTAAAATAATCATTGTATAAAAACCCTTTTTATGGTTATAATATGACTAACTCTCAAGGGTGGTTGGCCTGGCATGATGCTGCAACACTCGCCAAGGCTGCAGACTGGGATGCGGTGGGGTTCACCCCCCAATCAGCCCAACCATGGATGGAGCATGAGATCTTGCCACAGGCAGCAACAGTGATGAAAGGGGTCACGACCCCAGACTTGGGCTGAGAATGGCTCAAAGTGGGGATCCACATCAAAACTATCTAGGATTAGAAGCAATCCTTCCCAGAACTGACAATAACTGCCCCATACGCTGCTGAAGGCTTTACCCCCTCAGAAGCGTTTCAATGGTGTGAAGCAGGGGTTCTGGTGAATATGGCATAGGTATTCACAGATGGGGGCTGGAACAGCGTTACTGTAAGAGACTAGTGTCAGTGTAGCTTGATTATGCTGGAGGTCCTCCAACAATACCTCCACCCAACGTGCAGCCCAAAATCTGCTCTCAAATAGTACTGACTGGGGTTCTCACCAGCGGATACCCTAAAGTGGCAGAGCCTGGAGATTGGAGCACAAATGGCT